>OLKM01002093.1:0-10000 GCA_900291075.1 Melanogrammus aeglefinus | reverse complement strand
CTACATGGCAGTGACAAAAATGTCCGTTATGTCCCTCGCGCACACCTGACACATCTCTGGACCGGCGGCGAGATAATGGACGTGTTATCACTATCGGGGATTTTAAATTTAAATTTAATGAAAGCACAGCAGGAGAGAGCTTTTCTCTCCCTGCTCCTTCAAGAAAGAAGAAGAAAGAAAGAAAGTAATAGTAATCACCAGTAATTCGTAATTAATAAACACCCATGTCCCGGCTCTTAGCAACCGGACACGCTTACCGGACTACTTTAACGGAGTGATAACAAAGACGTGAATCAGGCAATAAATCCACTTTCCTTGACAGCGGGGAAGTTCGGTGTGCTTAAAAGTACCGACGGAGCTCAGTGGACCAATTGCGAACTACTGCGGCGGCTCTAAGTTAAACCCCAATCTATGCGGAATAAGTGTATACATGGCGATTTAAAACGGGCTACACCACCTATTCTATGCGGCATAGAATCTATGCCGCACAGATAATTGTATTCCGAATGAGGCGTATACATGACCATTTTCTATGCCGCATAGATGTGTCCATGTAAATGCGGCTACTGAGTGTTATGGGGTACATGCTTTATTCGGCAGAACTGATTGCTAAACAGATATGAGCTGCCGAGAAGTGCATCCCCCTGGTTGGATTGCTGCTGCTGCTGCTAACATGTGTTGTAGTACACATTGAATCAGTAAGGGATAATGTATAGTTCGGAGGTTGTTATTCCATCCAACCCCGTTGGATGGAACCCCGACGCGAAGCGGAGGGTTCCATACAACCTGAAGGGGTTTATTTCTCCATAACAACCGACTAACTATACATTATCCCGCTTATTACACGGCTTTACGAGTGAAATAAATAATAAACAATAGATAATAACCCACAATGATTCAGCAGCGACAAGGATTCGTCGGTAAAGTAAAGTAGCGCGGTAAAGAGCGCTGTCCCTAGCAACGGTCTGTTATGACGACGGTCCGTTATACAGAAATAACAGACCGCAGAACGCAGCGCTGGACCAATCAGAGAGCAGCATTCAATAGAGCCGTGTAATAATTAAGCAATATCACACGAGAGGGAGTGCTGTTGTACTGTATATCAGCACGGCTGTGATTCGGTCGTAGGCACGAGGCCGCAGGCCGAGTGCCGCAGATAATCACAGCCGTGCTGATATACAGTACAACAGCACGACCTCGAGTGTGATATTGCTTTTATACAACAGTGCTATGAGCACATTTTATTAGTTAACAGTAATAAGAAACAAGAGATTATGATTTGTTTGTTTAGTAATCATTTATTCGGCTCCGCAGCGACGGTTATTAGAACGCCCGTACAGCGGAGTGATTTCGTCTGTAAAAAGTCGCAGTGCTGTTATACTGTATATCAGCACTCATGGAACGTCTCTTGTCCAATCAAATTGCTCGGTTGGGACCGGTCGGAACTACCTGTTGTATAAACAGGTATGGTATAGGTACTTGTATGGATGCTGAAATGACTTCAAGAAATAAATATTTGAGTATATTTACTTGCATCTTTCAAACAGACTATACAAGCGACCATTTGCGCCATCTAGCGCTAGTCGCATTGTCTGCACGCGTTCACTTTGGGCACACGAAATCTCGTCTGCACGCGTTCACTTTGGGCACACGAAATCTCGTCTGCCCAAAGTGAACGCGTGCAGACAATGCGACTAGCGCTAGATGGCGCAAATGGTCGCTTGTATAGTCTGTTTGAAAGATGCAAGTAAATATACTCAAATATTTATTTCTTGAAGTCATTTCAGCATCCATACAAGTACCTATACCATACCTGTTTATACAACAGGTAGTTCCGACCGGTCCCAACCGAGCAATTTGATTGGACAAGAGACGTTCCATGAGTGCTGATATACAGTATAACAGCACTGCGACTTTTTACAGACGAAATCACTCCGCTGTACGGGCGTTCTAATAACCGTCGCTGCGGAGCCGAATAAATGATTACTAAACAAACAAATCATAATCTCTTGTTTCTTATTACTGTTAACTAATAAAATGTGCTCATAGCACTGTTGTATAAAAGCAATATCACACTCGAGGTCGTGCTGTTGTACTGTATATCAGCACGGCTGTGATTATCTGCGGCACTCGGCCTGCGGCCTCGTGCCTACGACCGAATCACAGCCGTGCTGATATACAGTACAACAGCACTCCCTCTCGTGTGATATTGCTTAATTATTACACGGCTCTATTGAATGCTGCTCTCTGATTGGTCCAGCGCTGCGTTCTGCGGTCTGTTATTTCTGTATAACGGACCGTCGTCATAACAGACCGTTGCTAGGGACAGCGCTCTTTACCGCGCTACTTTACTTTACCGACGAATCCTTGTCGCTGCTGAATCATTGTGGGTTATTATCTATTGTTTATTATTTATTTCACTCGTAAAGCCGTGTAATAAGCGGGATAATGTATAGTTAGTCGGTTGTTATGGAGAAATAAACCCCTTCAGGTTGTATGGAACCCTCCGCTTCGCGTCGGGGTTCCATCCAACGGGGTTGGATGGAATAACAACCTCCGAACTATACATTATCCCTTACTGATTCAATGTGTACTACAACACATGTTAGCAGCAGCAGCAGCAGCAATCCAACCAGGGGGGATGCACTTCTCGGCAGCTCATATCTGTTTTAGCAATTCAGTTCTGCCGAATAAAGCATGTACCCACATAAACACTCAGTAGCCGCGGTTGTACATGGACAACATCTATGCGGCATAGAAAAATGGGTCAGTTCAGATGTAATACGCCTCATTCGGAATATACAATTATCTGTGTGCGGCATAGATTCCTATGCCGCATAGAATAGGTGGTGGTAGCCCGTTTTTAAATTCGCCATGTATACACTTATTCCCGCATAGAATTGGGGTTTAAACCTTAGAGCCGCCGCAGTAAGTTCCGCAATTGGTCCACTGAGCTCCGTCCGGTACTTTTAAGCACACACCGAACTTCACCGCTGTCAAGGAAAGTGGATTTATTGCCCTGATTCAACGTCTTTGTTATCCACTATCCGTTAAAGTAGTCCGGTAAGCGTGTCCGGTTGCTAAGAGCCGGGACCATGGGTGTTTATTATTAATTACGAATTACTGGTGATTTAACTATTACTCTTCTTTTCTTTTCTTCTTCTTTCTTGAAGGAAGCAGGGAGAGAAAGCCTCTCTCCTGCCTGTGCTTTTCAATTAAATTTAAATTTAAAATCCCCGATAGTGATAACACGTCCATTATCTCGCCGCCGGTCCAGAGATGTGTCAGGTGTGCGCGAGGGAACATAACGGAACATTTTTGTCACTGCCATGTAGGCTATACAGTTCATTCCGGAAACACATTTCGGAAACAGATCTATGCCGCATTGAAATCTATGCGGCATAGATCTGCCATGTAAACGCGGCTAGTGAGACTTCAAATCAAAAGAATGATAGGAATCAAATGGTCTTCTCAGCACCAGCTTACTTTATTTGATCGGACCTAGAACAGTGTGGATGACACCCCACATTCATTTTCCACATTAAAAAATATTGTTTTAGGCATAACTATCTGAAATCCCCACGCTCATAAGCACAGCCACGCCCTTCAGAATTATCATTACGGTAGTTTTCCCCTTCAGCTGTGCGCGCTCCCGCGAGGTGCAAACATAGACAGACTATAGAAGCGACACACGTGCGCCATCGTAGTGCTAGTTGCATATTCTGCACGCGTAAGCTTTGTCTTTGGCAGACGAATATTTTCGCGTGTGCCAAAATGGTAACGTGTCAACACGTTCACTTTGGGCAGACGATATATTCACGTGAAAATGCGGCAGAAAAAGGCACGTGAACATTTTCGTGTTCAACTTTGGCACACGATATTTCAACGTGAAAATGCGCAAAAAAACACATGAAATTTCGTCTACCTATGCAAAGCCACGCGTCTGGCAGGCGTTTTATGAGCGCCATTTGGCTTTCCTAAGTAGTGTGTGTCGTGTGTATGTGTATGTGTGTGTGTGAGTGTGTGTGAAGTCGTGTGTGTGTGTGTGTGTGTGTGTGTGTGTGTGTGTGTGTGTGTGTGTGTGTGTGTGTGTGTGTGTGTGTGTGTGTGTGTGTGTGTGTGTGTGTGTGTGTGTGTGCCAACTCTTCCGAGTCCATTGATCATGGCTGCATGTCATGTTGTTTCAGTCTTGAGGTCCTTTCCGAAAGGGAGAGGCATGATTGTATGCGCTTTGTGAAGTGACCTGATGCGGGTTTCTAATGATTTGGCTGTTAGGAATTGCTCTTGCACATATTTCTCCTCAGTCCAATGAAAGTCACCTTTGATTTTGTTAAGCCTACACAAAAACACAAAGCCAGTGATCAAGCACAACACCAACATCTCCACGGACATTACACAAAACTCAAGCAGCGTTTGGTGTTGCATAGTCTCACATAATATTGCATTGAGCGTAGTTTAATCAGGCCGCTTTTCCACCCCGCCGATTCTACATGCTTATTTCAAATCGGATGCATAAGCGGATGATTGAAGTTCACGGAGCCCTATCTAAAATTTAGCCATTCCGTCTTCCGCTGGAAGGCATGCGTTGTGTAACGGAGGTGATGAGGAGCCGGGCGGGGGGGCGCGAACATGGGAAGTCAGCAGTCCTCCGCTTGCTCGTCCCCTTGCCAGACAGCCTAGACAGACTTTTTCTTCTCTTCCCCCTGTCCCTCACATCGCTCACAGCCTTCCACACCTGCCTGCTTATGGCTCCATCAGCTCGGAGCGGTCATGGAACCCGAGGCAGCGGACGGATAGCGCTTTGGTGCAGCATCACCCCCCTGTGGGCAGGGACTTAATCTTTGAGTTTGTGAAATGAACACTTTTTCAGCTGTGTTCGTTTGATTGTTGTTGGTGGGTTGTAAATGTGTGTGCTTAATGTGTGTAAGATTTAAACGTAAAGGACCTTTAATCTTTTGGCCACATTTTTATGTTTCTTGCGTGTATTTGGAATACAAACAGCATTATAAATAGAAACAGTTGTGCTTAGCCTTGACAGATTGTGTTGTCTGTATGTACTGTCTCTGAGTGACACTTGGACCCCTCTTGGCAAACGATGATCGCAAGCTGTCCATGAAAACAAAGCCACTTAGAACTACCACCTCCTCTTCACATCTTACGACCAACACACCTTCACCTCATGAAACCTGCTTGTTATGGGTATCTGTCCAGAGCTGACTTCCTCTCCTTTTTCCGCTTCCTGTCCAGCGGTGAAGCGAGTAACGCTGCGAGTGTGGGCAGGGTGCGCGGTTGGGGTAGGGAGTTGGTTTTTTTTTATTCCTATACAAGTTTCTTGATGTGTTGGACCGAGGCAAGGCTGTTTTCATGTCACAGGACAGCTGGGTCAGTTGTCTTTACTTCACGCTTCTTCTTGGTGTGGCTCTGGCTTTTGTGACTGCCAGCTAATAAATAATTAACGCCCACCATGAAGCAGTCCATCTTTTTTTTAACGTGCAGCCTAGCCTAATTATTTTTCTTCAGTGCAGTGATGAGATGTGTGGGCAATCAGCGTTAAATAAAGTCAAGGTCGAGGCTATTTTATATTTAGCAACATCTGGGATATCCTGTTTACACTTGAGAGCTCAGCATTGCAAGGGTGTATTAGTCGGGAAGTGCTGTGTGTGTGTTGTGTGAGTGTTTGCTGTGATGTGTGTGTGGAGTCAGTGTTTGGTGCATAACACCAATGTTGTTGGTGAGCAAAGTTGATCGGGGAAGTTAAATCGTACAGCCAGGGTGTTGTGGGCCGTGCTGGTGCGTGTGCCGTGGAAGGCGTCCATGACCCATGAGGACCTTTGAGGAAGAAAACGAACAACTAACTGTTCTCCTGTGAATTCATGAACCTATTCAACCCCCGTTTGGTCATTGCAGCACATGCGTACTCTGTGTATGTGTGCACGTGTCTGTGTGTGACGTGTGGTGGTCTCTGTGATGTGATAGTGTGTGATGTGGTTAGTGTGATGTAGTGTGTAGTCTGTGTGTGTGTGTGGTGTGTGTGTGTGTGTGTGTGTGTGTGTGTGTGTGTGTGTGTGTATGCTTGTGTGTTGTCGCTTGCTGAGTGAAAGTATTTAGACAGAGAGGGGTAGGGTATGAGTTAGATACTCGAGGTAAGGGTGTAATTTAATATGACCAGTAGGTCTATAATTTTAAAGAATATAGTGACTGTGTAGCAAGATTTGGCGCATTTCTATAGAACAGCCACATACGGATGGGAGAAGTATATTTCATATGGCTGATACACTATATGAACTGAACCATATACCACATTAACAACTGGTTTCCTATTAGACAGTTCATTCTAGGTGCAGCATACCATACATTATAACTATCAGGCATCTTAATGCTTTAGCATCGCTTACGCGAGCATATATATTATGCCTCGAAAGCACTTTCTTCCTTAATAATAAAACTTTAATTACTTTATAAGTTGCCCCGGGTGTTACATCTAAGATCAATCGGACGAGCTAGCATTGGATAAAAGCATGTGTTTTTGTTTCTAAATTATTTCATTATTTTGTTGTTTTTGAAAAAACAAATACTTAAACACAGTCTAAGAGTGGACCAAAGTTTTCTTAAAAATAAATGTTTAGACTTCTTTTAAACCACGTCTCAGTGGTATCTGTGGCGCTCTCTCAAGGTGAGGTAGGGCGCTCAAAAGGAGTGGAGGGGGGGCAAGTTCACTGAAGGCCCCTATCTCTACATGCCTACTAAGTTGGGTTCCGGGTCGCATATGGGAGAGGCTTAGGATGGAGTGGTGTTGGTATGGATAAACATTCGGGTAGAGTAGATGGTTAGGTAGGAGATATTCCAATGCGCCTGACGTGGCACATCCTGGTGGGATAAACCGGATAGCGGACAAGTGCGAGCAGTGGTACGATGATGGGGTGATGGTGCCTAATAAGGCATCACGCACCTCTTTCATCAGGCATGGCTAGTGCAGAAGTTTATCGATATGTTAAATCTGGAGCTCTGCCCGCGTCAGGCTATTGCACTTAGTGGATCCACTTGTATGGACGTACTAGCCTTCTCTGCCGTCGTCTTACAGTAAGTCGGTCTGGAGGAGGATAATTGGCATGAAACCTCAGTTTTTCAGAGTCTGAGAGGGTATTGAGATGGACCCGGAGTTGATGTTTTAGAGGTGTAGCAGGAGGTTTGCACGGGCGTGTTAAAGTCATAGCGGATTTTCGATAGAAGTGAGCTAAGGGATCGCATTTTTTCTTATATTTTTCTACAAAGATTTGTGAAATGTTGTTTTTGATTGAGACGGCGATACTTTATTTACTTTGACGGAATAGCTTGTTAGGTCTACTAACAGGGCAGAGAAAGATACTATTGTTAAATGAATGTTAAATATACATATTACGTTATATCAGTATTTTACTCTCCTTGTCGAAACATAATATTCATATTAACGGGCACAACCACATCTCAGACAAGAGCCACAATATACTGTTCTTTTCTCTTTTAAGTAAAATAAGAGGGGCGTTGGGCTCTTTTGTTCCTGTTTATTATGTTTGTCCATGGCCTGGTCTCAGATTTCGCACAATCCTTCTGACAAGTTGTTGTAGCTTGGTGATGTAAATTTGAGGGCCCTCTCCTCAATAAACCCTTTAAGACCATCGCTAACGTGGAGGGCCGGTAGCCGAGGAATGTTTGTTGTAGGGTTCCTGCCCAGGGAGCATACCCTGTTTGTACCACTGACAAGCTCTTTGTTTTGATCGAATCAAGGAACGATTTGTCCATCTCGGGCGCGGGCGCCGTCGGATATTTACTCAGGGGTTAACTTCCGTTTATAATCCCGGACGCCTGTCCATGATACCAAAGAAGTTTTATACCTCAGTTAACATTTCTGAATTACTTTAGTGATGGAAGTGCTCTTCGTGTGTCTGGGTGGTCCAATCCTCCTGTCGAGCTTATATCTGAACCCTGTCATTAACAGCTGTTGAGCCACAAGGTCCTACCCTCTCCGTAGATTCCTGCTTTAAGTGGCCTCTGGGCAAACAGGACAAGAGTCTTTTCTGTGTTAAATAACAGTCTAAACAGCCGGAGCAGTGTGGATCTCAGTCTGTGTGACTGGAACGCGTATAAGTCTAAAGGTCATTTTGGAGGCACCGTTTGCCGTTTTTGTAATGTTAAAGGCTCCACCCATGGTTTTGGGTGTCAATAGCATACTTGTATTGCGATTTGGTTCCGGCCCGGTCTCTTGTTGCCAACAGGAAAACCGCATAAATGGTGAGAGAAATAGGCCTTGCATTGGATCAGATTTTTACACAAACAAAAGCATAGTTATTACAAGGCCCTATCCATGAGGACGTAGGATGAGAGCATTCCCCACTGCATTGCTTGTGGTATCAAGTGGGGGTTGGCAGATAAAAGAGACTTGTGTGTTGGTGTGTGTGTGTGTGTGGTGTGAGTGTGCCTGTGCGTGTGTGTGTGTGTGTGTGTGCGTGCGTGCGTGCGTGCGTGTGTGGCGTGCGGGCGGCTGAGTGCGGTGGCGGTTCTAGAACTGTGTCTGTCTGTACCTGTGCTGTCGGTGTCTGGTCTGTTCTGTCGTCTGTCTGTCTGTCTGTCTGTCTGTCTGTCTGTGCGTGTCCTGTCTGTTCTGTCTTGTCTCTGTCTGTCTGTGTGCGTGTGTGTGTAAAAACCTGTGGTATGTACTTAAATGACCAATACTAACCTGTTGTCCTTATAGAAATTGTTGTGGGCAGAATCTAGAGAGAGGATATTGTGTGTGTGTTTGTGTGTGTGTGTGTGTGTTGTGCGTTTGGCCCGTGTGTGTGTGTGCTGTGTGTGTGTGGTGTCCGGTGTGGTGTGTGCGATTGTTTGCGTGCATCTGTGTGCTGCAGTGTGTCGTGTGTGTGTCTGTGTCTGTGCTTTTTCTGTGTTTCTGTGTGTGATGTACCATAAGTGTGTGTGTATTGTCATTATGGATATAAATACACCTTTTTTCCATATTCCTTCCAGAGAAAATGAAATATGAAACGACTGAGAGCTTGTCACATCCACTCCCGATGTGAGTGCGTTTTTGGTCTGTGAGCTTGTGGTTAGTCTTGTGCCATCGTGTATTGTCCATAGGGACTGGCTTTCTAAATTACACTATGTTCATTATTGTGAATGTGCAATATCCCAACTTCATTATTTGTTCAGTAACTTAGGACATAAATTCCTAAAATACAATATCTTACTTTCCAAACGATCAGTTGCATTGTATCCAACCATATCTCATCTCGAAAAACACACAAATTACACTTTTTAGAACCCTAACCTACATTCGGCACCTGAAACTATTGTGTAGCTGCTAACCCAGTAAACCCAATACAAATTCCTTTAACATGTGTGTGACAAACAAAGACAATGCAAGACAGAATGCTTTAGATGAAAGGTATGAGAGGTGTGTGTGTGTGTGTGTGTGTGTGTGTGTGTGTGTGTGTGTGTGTGTGTGTGTGTGTGTGTGTGTGTGTGTGTGTGTGTGTGTGCACATGTGTGTGTGTGTGTGTGTGTGTGTGTGGGTGGGTGTGCTTGCATGCATGTGTGTATGCATGTGTGTGGTGTGTGTGTTGTGTGTGTGTGCTGTGGTGTGTGTGTGTGTGTGTGTGTGGGTGTGTGTGGTGTGTGTGTGTGTGTGTGTTGGAATGGCCATGTGCTTCAAAGGCCTCCTACACCTTGCACTCTCATCTTACAACTAACACTGTAGGGTAACGGTTGTCTATATCATAAATGCTCTTTCAGGCATTGGTATACTTTGGAATTCACGCCTAGAAGTAACCGAAATTCAATGATTTTAAAGCAATGATTCATTAACCATTCATCATTCACGGGACCAACCTATTTCTGTGGCTATCCCAATAGTGTCAGAGATGCATATGAGCCACATGCAAACCTTAGCTGCCCGTGGTGGTTGAACTTCACAGGGCGAGGTGGGGAGGGGAGGAAAGAAGGGACGAGAGGGAGGAGGGAGACGGGG
>OLKM01002092.1:67500-85646 GCA_900291075.1 Melanogrammus aeglefinus | reverse complement strand
ATTTTTCTAATTCCGCCGTTTTATGCATGCAAATTAGCTTTAATATAATTACTGTTTTAGCCGATAATGCAGAGGGCTAGATCAATTAGTTTTAAATTAGACATCCAGGAATGGGTGCAGTCGGTAGAATCGCTAGAGGATTTTGAGGGAGCGAGCGCAGGACGTGAGTCGTGTTAGACTTATTCAGACCTGTTTATTTAAATACTGTACGAATGTTAAATACTGTACTAAATACTGATGTCTTTTAGTTTCTATAAAACAACAGTAAAATAAAAACACCTTTAGTTCTATGAAGCACAGTAAATAAATAACTACAGGCTAAACAACATAAACAGTTATATAGCAAGCCTATATAAATAAATCAAACAGAGCTGCAAGGCGCAGTCGTGTAGTTTGTTTATTTTGCCCGAGTATCTGAGTATATATTTTGTGTATGACTTTTTTCTGTATTATGATTGCAGCTCTGTTTGATTTATTTATATAAATAAAGGAAAAAAAGTAACAGGCTCTTACATTGTCACAAACTTAATTAATACCCTGAGTATAACTGCTCTTAAATCGACAGGCACTAAAAAAAGTCAAAGCCTTTTATACAATTACTATAATTATAAGTAGTCGTTGAAGATACCCTCTGTAAGGAGTCACACAATAACAAAATGTTCTCTTGAAACAAAATTTGTTAAAAACCTAACATTAATTTATTAAAATGCCCCTGGAACATCGGCAAACAAAAAGTCCCGCAAACAAACAGGCATACAGAGTGCAGGCAGGCCCTGAACATAGGACTTTAAATAGCAACAGCACAGTGTATCTTCAACAGGGCATTGGGTCTGGTGCCATCCATCCACATCAATGTGTTCACGTCCACTCTCTTCCCCTGTCTATATGTCTCTCCCTTCCTCTCGAAGAGACACAGGAAGACAGAGAGACTTTAGTTAGTTACCTTTCTGGCGTCTGACGCTAGTGAAGTTAAAAACGCGCGAAGCACATCATTACGCATGCACGCAGTAACGTCAACGGTCAAGTGGACGGTGTGGACTGAGGGCAAAATATAGCAGACCGCAAATGTAATTATTATTTTTTATTATTTTTTTTTGGATAACGTGTGAATGCGCTGGGTCAGCGCGGGCCGGATCTGGCCCACGGGCCGCTAAATGGGGTTCACTGCACTAGCCAATACACAACATTTCTGCACACGCTGACAGACACTGGACAAAGCATGCCTCAACACAGACACAGACACAGAAACACACACACAGACACACACACAGGTACCTCCATATTGGACAAAGCATGCTTCCACACACACACACGCACACAGACACACACACACACGCACACAGACACACACACACACACACACACACACACACACACACACACACACACACACACACACACACACACACAGGTACCTCCGTACCTTTAGCTGGATGCCCATGGTGGCCTGCAGGCACTCAGCAAGCAGGGCCAGGCAGTCTCTGGCCCCTCGGCCGAGGGCCACGCCGCTCAGCTGCTCGGCGGCGTCCGGGTCCTCCAGGCCCGCCACCAGGCAGCCCAGCAGCGCCCACAGCAGCAGGCCCGTGGAGCGCAGCTGCCGGGCGTGCTGGGAGAGCCGCTTCTCGGCCGCCTGGAACAGGAACCGTACAGGGAGGGGCAGCGAGGCCACGGCCAGGGGCAGGTTGGTGAACACCAGGGATAGGGCCTGCACAGCCAGGAGGGCGGCGCCTGGAGTGGGGGGGGGGGGGGGGGGTTATAAAAAAGGTCCTTTAAAAAATCAAATTTTAAGGATTCATAAAAAGGTTAATGTTCATTAGCAAATACCAAACAGGACGAAAAAGATACATATATATATTAGTATCAGAGGTAAATTGATAACTCTCTCTAGAATTCCACCGTGGGCCCAGAATCCATGTACATAATATGGCAAACCAGCCTCCTCATTTATTCATTAAAAGATGTGTTGCGTAAAATGTTTGCCGAAAAGTAGTATGAAGAAGTAGTATTCAACACTTAAGTTGGCTGACAGCTACACGTTTTTCAAGTCATCCAAGAGAGAAGAGAGGAGAGTGAGAGAGAAAGAGTGGAAAGAGAGAGAGAGAGAGAGAGAGAGAGAGAGAGAGAGAGAGAGAGAGAGAGAGAGAGAGAGAGAGAGAGAGAGAGAGAGAGAGAGAGAGAGAGAGAGAGAGAGAGAGAGAGAGAGAGAGAGAGAGAGAGAGAGAAGAGAGGAGAGTGAGAGAGAAAGAGAGAGAGGAGAGAAAGAGAGACAAAGAGAGAGAGAGTCAGATGAAGACAGAGAGAAGACAGAGAGAGAGAGAGAGAGAGAGAGAGAGAGAGAGAGAGAGAGAGAGAGAGAGAGAGAGAGAGAGAGAGAGAGAGAGAGAGAGAGAGAGAGAGAGAGAGAGAGAAGACAGAGAGAGAAGACAGAGAGACAGAGAGACAGAATGAATTATGGCGCGGTGAGTAAAAGAACAGTTACTCTATTGAAGTGAACATAAAAGCATCAAAATCAAAAAGAGACATGTGGATGTGCTCAAGGCCCACGATGTCCCTAAACACTTCCTCCTTCTCCTTCTTAACCTCCTCCTTAAATACATCATAAATCTGAATTAATTAACAGCCGGGCTTCATCCCCGTTCCATACGTACTCCTGGCGGCGGGCTCCTTCCTGCGGGCCTCCCGGGGTTGGTAGTTCCACTCCCTGGGGACCCTGGACAGAACGCTCTGTGGGGGGGCCCGGCCCCAGGGCCCCCTGCCGGGCTCCTCCGCCGCCTGCCAGCCCACCACCATAGACACCAGGCGGCCCAGCAGGCAGTGGGCCGGCCCGGAGACCACCGCCCGGACACAGCCCACCAGGGGAGGGGCGCTGGGCGGGGGGTCTGGGGGGGAGACGGAGGGGGGGAAGGGGCATCGTGGTGACGTGGACCGGAGAGGATAGGGTGGGATATGGAGGTGGAGACCAATGAAGAGGCTCTACTGGAACCAGTTCAAGCTACAGGTTTAAGTTGAGTTCCGTTTACTTAGACGGTAGGTTTGCTAGGTTGGTTAAGGATGGATAGTGATGTAGCCATTTAGCAGATGCTTTTATCCAAAAGGACTTCCAGATTGAAAGGGGGAGGGCATCTTGTTTGATTTTGAATCAATGTGCATAAGGGTAGAAAAATATATCAAACCTATCCTAACATACATCCGATTTGGGTTTCATATTTTCATATTATCCTGCCAAGAACAATAAAGAGGGAATGATAGCGAGAGAGTGATTGGTGAGAGCGAGAGAGTAGAGGGGTAGACAGATAGATAGACATGACTTTGGCATTAGCCACACTGACATCATTTTTAGTAATTCTCTTGCCATTTTGACTTATTCAAGCATTATCTACAGCATTAACGGTGGGTGACGTCAACTTTAATGTTGAGCCCAGAAGACAAGGCACTCTTGACAGTAGAAAATATCCCAAACACCAGTAGAAAAACGTCAGCATGTGAAGCATATCTTTCATCAGCTGGCATGTTTGCACCCCCACTCCCCCCACACCCTGTTTGCTCATATTATAACCAGAGCAGGAGTGGCTAACTTCACGGCCCCCATAAACAACCTTGTGTCAGCAGTGAGTGGAAAAAAGCAGACGAACCGAAGGCTACAATGGAGAGATTTAGAGCAGAGGTATAGCGCTACATCCTCCAAGATGGTGAACACATCTCTGGCCTACGACCTCCAGAGAAAGAGAGGGATGAAAGGGAGGTTTGAAGAGCAAGTGGATGGTTTTCCAACGTCTTGACGAGAGAGTCGGCATAATGAGCTATCGTTTTCAGACCGCTTACTGCCTGCTACTCTATTGATCGCTGTATTGATTAGCAACAAACAAAAAAAACAAGTATTACCAGGTGATGCAACGTAGGTGTGAGTGGAGAAATATGCAGTTGTTTATTTCCTAAGTTAACAGCATTTTACCAAAATGGGAACTTAAATACTGGCATCAATGGACAGAAAAAAACCCTGTTCCATCCGCTGGATCGATCAACCCTCCCTGCCTTTCTTTCCCCTGTCTTTCTGTTCTCCATTCCTCACCATCTTCTTCGACATTGCCTGCACACCTCTTCCACCCTTGTTTATGCAAGAATAATTAAAACCCCACCGCTCAGGAGGGCGGCTAAAGACCCACGCTGCCCGGGAGTTCCGGTTACACCCCCCTGTATCAGCCTCTTCTTTGGGAGAAAAAAAACCAAAGGGGGGGAGAAAAACTTGTGGGGGGGGGGGGGGGGGTAATTGCGGTCTCTGGTAACAGTTTATTAAGGCCAGGCATTAGCTTGCGCGTACACGTGCTGATTGAATAAGCATCGTCGTCGTGTGGCGAGAGGAGGAACCAGAGACGTGCCGGCGATGGGATTCAGTCTTTTGGGTTAAGAGCAGCTCCAACAATGTCTTTAATTGTTCTAAATGTGTCTCCGGCACGGCACTGCACGTCATTCAGGGAGAGCGCGGGGGGGGGGGGGGGGGGGGATCCGAGGCAGGAACGTGGGAAGATCAAGTGGCTGAGTGTGTGTTTTCGACTTTCCGCATGGAAAATAATTGCGATTACTAAGTCGGAATGTAATTAGTAAGTCGATTATGTTAATGCCGGGTTCAAACTAATTAAATCTATATCATCATTTTTTTGTGTATGCAGGCTTTTGTAATGCATGCACTGTAGTGCAGAAAACCAATGTGCTTTTGAAAAGAACCGTACGGCAGCACACTTCATTATAGAACATCATACTATACCCAACAATGCACGGTTTACAGAATACAGAACACAAACAGCAGCTTCTGCACGGCAACACACCCGACACGCAGGCGCCAACTACGGGCTGCGAACGCAGGCCTCACCGCCAGAGCAGCGTTAACGCCACATTCACATCCATTGACTGTACATGGGGCGCTCTCAAAATGCATTGTGGGTCCATCCGTCCTGTCGGCTCCGTGGCCTGCATCAAAAAAGTTGAGAAACTTTCAACCTTTCAGCCAGCGACGGATCCGTCGGCCAATCAGATCGCGTAGCCCATACGCCAAACACGCCCTCTGTCACCTCTATGGATTACTACGCATGTTGCGACGGACGTGTGCAGTGTGAACACGGTGATAACACGAGGCGGTGAGGGTTTGTGGTGGTTGGTACACCGAGGGCATGTCTGACATATAGGGGACTAGTCTTTGCAGACGCAGCCTCAATCAAATCGCTTCCCGCTGCAACGCCGGTGTGTGGATAGTAATACAAAAGATGACACAAACAACAGGTGACTAAAAACAATCCTATCGATTCCACATTTCTTTAAAAAATACATAACGGACGGATTTTTCCTTATTCCCCCGTTATTGCAAAATGGATTCAGTTGCCGCTTGGAGTGTATTTGCATAACCATGATCTGATTGGCCGACGGATCCGTCGCTGCCTGAAAAGAAGAAAAATTCTCAACTTTTTGATGCAGGCAACGGAGCGGACAGAACGGAGGGTCCCACAATGCATTTGGAGAGAGTCCCATGCAGAGTCAATGAGATCCGTCGACGGACACATAGTAGTCTGACTGCACGCTTACCTGGCAGGGAGTAGAGATGCTCCCAGACCCGTCCTCCGTCGAGGTAGGGTCCCAGAGCCTGAGTCAGGGCCTCCGGGACGGCGCTCAGAGGCAAGAGCAGATTGAAGAGCGCCACAGCAAAGTCACTCCCCGCCTCGGAGTCCTCCGGAGAGACGCCTGAGCCGCCCTCCCCGCATAAATCTGAATAACAATAAAACATAACATCATAATAACGACAAAGAGTGCTTAGAGGAGACGCTTTTGGGGAACATTGCACACATTTTATATCTGTGTGTATCTGTTTAACCACGTCTCTATCTCTATCGATCCATCCATCGAAGACAGTTTGTCTATTTCTCGATTTATAGAAATGTGTATATATATTTTTAACAATCTATGGTCAATGTACACATAAAAGGAAGCTTAAATGGACATTGATTCAGTTATTTTAGGATTGTAGTGGGAAAGCTATACAGTACAGCTTACAGTGAGTGTCAGTGACTTTATTAATGTGATTGGCCTTCAAAGCCATCCGTCAACCCCTGTCAGCCATTTGTCCCGGCCTCCCATTAGTCATAGCATCTGACACCCCCCCCCCCCCCCCCCCCCCCCCCCAGACCAGATGCAGAAAGGCTAGAAACAAAAGAGACAGACAAAAGACAACCTCACATGCTAGGCAGCGCTATCCTCCGACTCCTGCGCCGCAAAAACACACAACAGCAACAACATTGGATAATGTCAACACTGCTCAACCGTGAGCACACAACCCCAGACAGCAAACACACAGAGGATGCTTCAAAGAAAATAAGTCAAATAAATAACGATAACACACATCTGTGCTGAGTTGAAGACAGAGAGGGGGGGGGGGGGGGAACGTAGGAAAACAGAAGTGCATTTGGGAGAGACCCTCCCCCAGGCGAGGTGGAATCTACAGCACATGCAGACAGGAAGTGAACAGGACAAGGTTTTGACAGGGTGTCCTTGTGGAGGCTGCTGTCTAAGAACGGGTTTGGTTTGGTGTGTGTGTGTGTGTGTGTGTGTGTGTGTGTGTGTGTGTGTGTGTGTGTGTGTGTGTGTGTGTGTGTGTGTGTGTGCGCGCGTGTGTGCGTGCGTGCGTGTGTCTCTCTCATTTGTATCTATGGATATATGAACACACACCATACGTGCGTGTACACCTGTGTGCCTTAACCATCTGTGTTAGCGTGAGTGGTTGTGCGTGTGTGTGTGTGTGTGCGTGCGTGCGTGCGTGCGTGCGTGCGTGCGTGCGTGCGTGCGTGTGTGTGTTTATCACACAGGTTGCTGGGGAGAAGGCTCGTTGCTACAAAAGTGGCAGACATCCAGAGGTCTGTCAGTCTGCTGTGTTGAGCTGACAGCTCATTGAATAACGTGTGTGTGTGCATGTGCGTGCGTGCGGTGTGCGTGTGTGTGTGTGTGTCAATAGAAAAAAGAAGAGCGCGTGAGAGAGAGGGAGCGAGAGAGAGAAGGGGTGGTTCTGTGATAGAGGGCAGAGATGCTCCCATGTGACTAATGCACGGCTATTTTAAAATGACAGGACTGAGTTAACTGCCACATTACAGCGATGCGTGGGCACTGATACCAGCCAACCCTAATGTGAGCCAGGTGCTGCAGGAAGCCTCCATCGCCTCTCCAAGGGCCAGATGACGATTCATTTGTCATATCCTTCAGGAGCCTCGTTTTACCCCCTCAGTATCTCTCTCTCTCTCTTGCTCCTGCTCTCCTGCTCCATCTCCCCACGCATCTCGCTATAACAATCAATATTACGAACACACGTGCACGCATGTGTGTGAGAAATCGCACACAGACACACACACACACACACACCCACTCGCACACACACACACACACACACACACACACACACAGGGTATGGTCAGATGTCCAGACCTACAACCATTTATCTCAGTGGCCTTTTATGCAGGTCGTGTCCACGTCTCTTTCCCTCTCTCCTCTCAGATTGGTCCTCCAGGAGAGGCCGTGGCAGCTTCCCTGAGAGGCCGTTGACACTGAGACTGAACTGTGGCTGTTAATTGCAGCCATTAATTCCCTCCTGGTGGACGCGAAAAGCGAAACAGGTTCACTGCCTTTCTGATAGTGGTGCCGTCAAGGAAAGGAGATGGTTTGTGTGTGTGTGTGTTGGTGTGTGTGTCCGGATGTCCATCCAATCCCTCCCTTCCCTTTTTTTTCCCTTGATTCCCTTTTCTCCGAGCTTCCTAATCTTGATGCGTGGCCGATTCCCACACCTGTTGGTCTTCTGTGCGTGCGGCTGACCGGCAACAGAGGCTGAAAACCCCCGCGATCGAGAGCAGACACGCTGATTAGGGAGACATGTGTGCGTGTTTGTGTGTGTGTTTGAGCGCAAGCACATGCTAAGGTGCGTGTGTGTATTTGTGTGCATGTGTGCGTGCGTGTGCGGTATGGCTTTTGGGGTGTGTGCTACAGAATCAGGAGTAGGCAACTAATACACAAAAACAAAATTATACAAATACAATAAAAAAGTATTTGAAGCAGTATTTCTTCAAGTGAGAATGCACCATACCCAAGGCCTCTTCCCGATCCAGCAACCAGGGGGGCCCAAAGGAGCCTCTCCCTTTCTCTCAAAGTATCTCTCTCTCTCTCTCTCTCTCTCTCTCTCTCTCTCTCTCTCTCTCTCTCTCTCTCTCTCTCTCTCTCTCTCTCTCTCTTCTCTTCTCTCTCTCTCTCTCTCTCTCTCTCTCTCTCTCTCTCTCTCTCTCTCTCTCTCTCTCTTCTCTCTCTCTCTCTCTCTCTCCTCTCTCCCTCCCTCCCTCCCTCCCTCCCTCCCTCCCTTCCCTCCTTCGTTAATTATCCCGTCATCACGGTGCTGCGTGAGACTCAGCTCTTCCGGCGTTGATTTACGGCGGTGCCCGGCGGGCGGCTTCGGTGGCTGCGGCTTTGGGCCGAGGGCGAGGGGGGGGGGGGAGGGGGAGGGAGGAGGTAGGTGTGTGAGTTGGAGCGGAGGGGTGGGGAGGGAGTGCCTAAAAGCAGAGTCCCTGGGCCAGACCTCGGGGTCCCGCTGCAGCTTGTTATTAATGAGGTTGCTGTAATGTGAATTAATGTGCGAGTGCACAACAGTCTTTAAAGGTTAGAGCGTTGCCCGAGCAGGCGGAGCATCGAGGGGAGGGGGGAATCTTTTAAAGGTCAGCGTCGTTCTCCCGGCCCTGCACAGTGTTTATTACTGACTACTATTGATTTAGTAGCAGTGATGGCCATGCTGGAACAGGGGCTGCTGTTGCTGATGATGATGGTAATGATGATGATGATGATGATGATGACGATGATGGCGTCGGCGGCGGGCTATACGCCGCTGATGACTTCATGAGATGCAGGTTCAAGTCCGGTCAGTGACTCGGGCTTTAGGATCTTAAACGAGCAGACAGGACGACGTATGAAACGGATTGAGGTCTTGGAGGAGATCTTTAACTCTGAACTCCACCTTTTCTCACCATTTAGACTTAAGATTAATGATCCAAAGTCTGATAGGAGACGTACTCTGGGAGACAGGGCGTTCTGCTTTCTGTCGCTTGTTTGGACTGGTCATGTCCTGGTCATGTCCTGCCGTAACACAGAAGGACTGCTGATCACAGATAACTCTCCTCCACTCAGATAGATTGTTTACAGTGAACATGAAGGACAGTCGCTTGGGAACCATAAGAATCTCGCAAGCTCATGTTCAATTTGCTGGACAGATGAAGTCTGGCTCCGCTCCCATACAAAAAGATTTCCACCCGGTACGAGATAGACCGGCCAATCACAGCTGTTTATCCAATGCCCCTTTTCCACTGCCAAAATAGTCCCGACTCTACTCGGTGCGGTTAGTGCAGCCCTACACTACACGGCACGGTACCAGTAAATTTTCGCTTTTCCACACAAAACCGTGGCCTGGAACTGGACGGAGTCGGAGGGCGGAGTCGGAGGTGTTCAGGCGTGACGTCAGCTTCAGGCGACTAGAAACTGCCATGCCGCGATCAGAAAAAAGTAAACAATGATGGAAGCACTGGACGACATCGAGGCAGTACTGCTGTTGCTGATTGCTCTGTGGCTTGTAGCGACAGAATCGACTGTCCATTCTATTTTTCTTATCGTTTTGTCGTTGCTCTCGCAGTTGTGTTTGCATACATAACGGGTGAATGTTTAAAGACCCCTGCGCTTCGTCGCATATGATGTAATTTCATCTAACCAATCAGTGGACAGCACTGTTCACGTGACATTTAGGCCCCCGACTCGTACCGGTTAGACCTACCTCTGAAACAGGTACGAACAGGTACTGAAAACCGTAACGGGTCCCGCCTCCAATCCGCAGTGGAAAAGCTCTCAAATCAGGGTAGAGTCTTGCAGAGCCGTGTCGTACCGTTGCGAAAACGCGCAGTGGAAAAGGGGCATAATACGAGGTGGAATAAATACAATGACAATGAATGGTGCAGATGACCGCTGAAGAGGCATCTGAAAAAAACACAACAAAGATGGCTGCCACTGGCGTAGAATGTTGTGTTGATTCTTTCATCGGAACGGTATTAAACAAACCAAACAGTTTATTTTCGCTAAAAGAAAAACAAACGACTTTACTTAAAGCTCTGTTTGAGCAAGCATGTTGCCTGCTTAAAATGTCTTCGTCCCTCAGTTCTGCGTCACCCATTTCACTGCTGTCATTGGACGAGGCCTATCCAATCATGTCCAGAGGCATTCTGATCTGCCCCGGGCGGGGATGCCTCTTCGAAATAGAGAATGAACGGAGATGTTTCAGACTAATGGCAGTTTGCAATTCGTCAGGCGATGCCAAGCGAGGAGAAAAGCACTGATAAAAACACATGCATGTAAGCACACACGCACAGCCTCCCAACTTATAAAGATCATCATAACACACTGTAGGAGCCACATTTATGTTTTTTATGCTTTGATTGACCCACTAATTTCTCCTTCTTTCCTACCTGTGATGAGTGAACACCTGCGAAAGGTGCTGATGGTGCACCCTTTAAATAGGTGACGGAGGTGCACGACGGGGAGAAGGTGGCTAATTGACCGTTCTGTTTGTGAAACACATTGATATAGATACTTGCTTTGCATCCTTATTTTGTTATATTTTATTTACAATAAATGACGGCCAATTGACGGCCTTGGACAGCCAAGCTCTCACTATTTTTTTGGACACAAACTCTGTGTCAAACAATGCCATCACCTGCTTTCTCCATGTGGCAACAGGAGAAAAACCTTGGAACTTGGGGTTATAGGAAAAACCCAACCACGGTTTTTCGCCACTACACACACCCTCCCATCATAACACAGACTCACATCATAACACACCCTCCCATCATAACACAGACTCCCATCATAACACAGACTCTCATCATAACACAGACTCTCATCATAACACAGACTCTCATCATAACACAGACTCTCATCATAACACAGACTCTCATCATAACACAGACTCTCATCATAACACAGACTCTCATCATAACACAGACTCCCATCATAACAAACCCTCCCATCATAACACAGACTCCATCATAACACAGACTCCCATCATAACACAGACTCTCATCATAACACAGACTCCCATCATAACAAACCCTCCCATCATAACACAGACTCTCATCATAACACAGACTCCCATCATAACACAGACTCTCATCATAACACAGACTCCCATCATAACAAACCCTCCCATCATAACACAGACTCTCATCATAACACAGACTCTCATCATAACACAGACTCTCATCATAACACAGACTCTCATCATAACACAGACTCTCATCATAACACAGACTCCCATCATAACACAGACTCTCATCATAACACACCCTCCCATCATAACACAGACTCTCATCATAACACAGACTCCCATCTTAACACAGACTCTCATCTTAACACAGACTCCCATCATAACACAGACTCCCATCATAACAAACCCTCCCATCATAACACAGACTCCCATCATAACAAACCCTCCCATCATAACACAGACCCTCATCCCACCCTGGCTCCAGAGAGAAACAAGGCTTACTTACGGGCGTGGCCGAGGAGCACCCTGGGCAGGTGACAGTCTCCCTGCAGCAGCATTCGCAGCAGCAGCCTGGGACTGTATCCGGGGTCAGAGGTCAGCAGCCTCAGCTGACAGGCACAGGCTGCCGGGCCCACCAGCTCATCACTGCAAGCCGGGGGAAGGCGACAAGAAGAGATGACAGCTCAGCAGTTGACAGGTAACTGGACAGATAGCAGCCAATGTAATGAGAGAATCGGGGGGGTGGGGAGAGGAAAAGAAAACAAACACATTGAGAAGAGGTGGCTGGCTGAAAGACAAGGTTAGAAATCAGGCGTGTCTTTGCTGATGATTGACAAGGGAAATGAGGTTGCATTCAGTGTCACTCACTCGGTGTAGAATTCACTTCCTTCGAAAAACCGGGCCATATTTGTTGATGAGCAAATGCATGTTTATGTGTTAAATCAACTGCAACCACAAAGCAACAGCCCTTATCGTATGGGAAATTTGTTTTTGTATAGATGTATAAAGATATAACATAAAATATGCATGCATAACAATGTTTAGATCAGAGTTAAGTGCCAGTCCCAAGAGCATTTTGTTAAATGCTGCCATGTGTGCCAGTGTTGTGATTGGTCTTTTGAGATGACTACATCCATATGTCACTACCCAAATATGTGCTTTTTATTATACCGATTAAAGTGTTCTTTGTTAAAGAAAAGAGGGGAAAAGGTTGTACTTTACAAACGTTTCCTTCACCATCTGCGTGACATTGTTCTCTGTCTGTAAGGAACTGTATTCAACCCTCTGTTCTTTTAAACGTATGTCTGACATGAATTAAATAGAAGAGGAATCAGTGTTAGTAAATCAGCCCCCAAATGGGGAAGGTCTGGGCAGTCTAAGATCTGCCCCTAGTATACTCGCTGCACAGTGTGCAATAAGAAGGCATTACCTCTAATCCTGGCCGGCTAAAGGCAAATTAACGCTTGGGTTTGGGCCAAATACATGAATATACATCAGCACCCCCCCTCTACATCTTCTGTATAACCAAGAGGCTGCAGCCAGCTGTGGGTAATGAGCCGTATCTTTACTGTGTGTGTATGTGTTGGGGTCTGTGTGTGTGTGTGTGTGTGTGTGTGTGTGTGTGTGTGTGTGTGTGTGTGTGTGTGTGTGTGTGTGTGTGTGTGTGTGTGTGTGTGTGTGTGTGTGTGTGTGTGTGTGTGTGTGTGTGTGTGTGTATGTGTGTGTGTGTGTGTGTGTGTGTGTGTGTGTGTGTGCCTATGTGTGTGTGTGTGTGCCTGTGTGTCTGTGTGTGTGTGTGCGTGCGCGCGTGCGTGTGTGTACGTGAGGGTTCTTACACATGTGCATACAGAAATGAGCCTGTGTGCACATGTGCCTGTCTGCTTGGTGCTTTGAACATCTCAATAAAATTGCTGGAATGGACACAGTTTGCCTATAGACAGAAACAGAGGAGGAACTAGACGTGTGCTTGTGTGCGTGTCTGTGTCTGTGTGTGTGTCTGTGTGTGTGTGTGTGTGTGTGTGTGTGTGTGTGTGTGTGTGTGTGTGTGTGTGTGTGTGTGTGTGTGTGTGTGTGTGTGTGGTGCACCCTGCTGTTTGACTGAGGAAAGCTATGCCTCAACATGACAGCGCAATTCATGATGTCACTGGGCCCGCAAATCCAGAAGAAATCCTCCTTTAACTGCTCTGATGAATCTGTACATCTACAGACCGGGGTAAGCTCACACAACAAAGCACACACGTACACACACGCACTCTGGCTCCACACACACACACACACACCCACACCCACACCCACACACACACACACACACACACACACACGCACGCACAGACACACACACACACACGCACACACACAGACACACAAGTGGGCAATAGTAGATACATACACATGCGTACACACACACACACCCAGACACGCGCACGCACAGACACACACGCACACACACACACACACACACACACACACACACACACACACACATGCGTGCACAAACATGCGCGAAGACACAAACACACACACACGCATGCACTGACACACAAAGGCATGCATGTGCACACACACACACATGCATCTACACCATTCCCTCAGATGTGGGCTCCTACTTTATAGCCCGTAATGCCAGTTGATTTATGCACATGCTTTGTGATGTTATTATTGTTTTATTTAATAACCATAACAATGGGGTCTGTTTTAACGGGCTGGGGGAGATCTGGTTACAGGAACAGATTCCTGCATTAGGATTGGTGGATGCTGGCCAACAGAACCTGCTCTCAGCCGTAGCCCCCCTCCCCCCTAAGATCCTCTGGCACAACTCACATCTGACAAGAGGAGGGGTCGGGGGGAGATTCAGACAAATAAAGAGGTCATCAAAAATAAACTCATTTCAGTGTCTCCTCTAAGAGATCAGGTGGTGGGGGGGGGGGGGGGGGCATCACTCGGAGAAGCCCAGAGAGGGCGATGACAGATACGAGGAGGGCGGAGCTAGTAACTCGCGAGTTATGAGACAGCCGTGCACATGGGACAGGCCTGAGTGGGCCCTGCTGACACCCATACAGTGATGGGACGGAGGAGGATGGAGCGGGACTGGCCGGGTCAAATCTCTAACCGGAACATTCTGTGTTTTCCGCTTGCATCGTGTGTTTGGTAAACCCCCCAAAAAACGACAACAACTTATTTCTCTTTGGTCTTTAGGTGTTTCTTTCCTTCTCTCCTTATTCTCTGCGTTTCTTTCTTACACGGGGCGTCATCTGTCTCAAATCACTGCGGCGTCCTCTATGGAACTGTTATAGTCAGATATATAAATGATATATATATATATATATATATATATGGGTACTAACTCACTGACATATGGTTCTCTGTACAGTGACATTCTGAGTATGTGCATGCGTGGATATTTGTGGAAAACGTCTGAATGTCTGCGTGCGTGCCGTGTCGTTCTATTATATTATTGTAATGTGTGCTATTATGTGTGTGTGTGTGTGTGTGTGTGTGTGTGTGTGTGTGTGTGTGTGTGTGTGTGTGTGTGTGTGTGTGTGTGTGTGTGCGTGCGTGCGTGCGTGTGTGTCTGCTATTGTGTGCACCTTTTCTTTAATTTGCTGCCATAAAGATGGGTCACATCACTGTCTGCCACTTCCAGGTTGCACAAATATCAACCGTGCTATGGATAATTACAGGGCAGTGTTTAAAGAAAGAGGGGGAGCAAGGACCAACTTGAAAAGCCAAAGGAGAAGTTGATCCCCGAGGTGACCTTCTTGGAGAAAGAGTTCCTAAAAGAAGCTGCCAAGGAGCTCAGATCCAGTGTGGCATCAGGCAGGAAATGTACGTCTTCAGGAAGAAGGGAAGTGAAGCAGAGATTCACAGAAAGGCCTTCAGATACGAGAAGGAAGTGGTCTTCACAGCTTCAAGTGGCTGTGGTATCGGCTGAGCACCCCTTCTCTTACCTTATGAATCCCCTGATTTCAAACCGGCGTACATTCTAACCAGTTCTCAGGGCTTGCCTTAAACATGGTCACTATAAAGTAAGTTATGGTAAACCTCTTTTTTAAAGACACCACATTTACTTCATAAATATACATAAAATACATATAAACAACCAGTCAGCATGCTATTGTCAAGATATCCCTATAAACACAATGTGTGTGTGTGTGTGTGTGTGTGTGTGTGTGTGTGTGTGTGTGTGTGTGTGTGTGTGTGGGGGGGTGGGTGTGTGTGTGTGTGTGATGTGTGTGTGTGTGTGTGTGTGTGTGTGTGTGTGTGTGTGTGTGTGTGTGTGTGTGTGTGTGTGTGTGGTGAGCTACCTTAATGACTGCTCTGGGTACAGATCAGGGTGTAGGGCATGGAGCCAGTGTACCCCGATGAAGCCATGTGGGTTGGTCGCTTCGGAGTTCTTCACGGATCCACTCATAAAGTTCCTGAAGAATGGGGGAAACACACCGCTTAGCTCTAGCATTTAGATTTTAATTTATCACAAACCCATAAAACCACGTGAGAACATAATTAGAACACGGCAGTATTAAAAAAAAAACTAAATTCACTACTAAACACATTTTCATCCGGCGTAGTTTTTTTCATGATTTATTGCTCTTATCGTCCTCATCGTATTACTTCATGTTTGTACTTAATATTCGACAATTCCCGGGGCAACACCGTGTGGACATGAACAGCCGCACACTGACCCACACAGCAGAGGGAGGGGGGCGCTGATGACCACCATGACGGTGAGGAGCTGGTCGCACAGGTGATGGATCCTAGAGGACCAGTCGGCGTCCTGGGGGCCCGAGGCAGCTGCTGGGGACGTGAGGGGGCGGGCCACCGCCTCTGGGGACTCACTCACACTGGAGATCAAGCGCTCCACATACAGCAGCACCGCCGTGATGTCACACCTGGAGGGAGGGGGTGGGGGAGGGAGGATAGAAGGACATCATTGATTGGATGAATTGAGGATCGGAGGATTGTTGTGAAGGAAGGAAGGAAGGAAGGAAGGAAGGAAGGAAGGAAGGAAGGAAGGAAGGAAGGAAGGAAGGAAGGAAGGAAGGAAGGAAGGAAGGAAGGAAGGAAGGAAGGAAGGAAGGAAGGAAGGAAGGAAGGAAGGAAGGAAGGAAGGCAGGAAGGCAGGAAGGAAGGAAGAGAGGATCGAAGACATAATTAGGGGGATAAGAAAGAAAGCAAAAGAGGGGGGGGGACCAAGAATGGTAATAATTAAGGAAATAAGGAAGGGAGGAAGAAAGGAGAGATGTTAGAGTGCAAAGTAAGTTCAAGATGATGATGAAGGGAAAGGGCAGCTAGGGGTTGGGGACCGGCAGCTGTCTTGAGGCAACGAGGACAGTGTTCAGGTTCCCTGATGGGCCGTGACATCATGACAAAATGTAAGTCATGGCAGTTAAGAGTTGGGGAAGTCGAGGCAGCGCAGACAGCAGGCTGCAGTCATCACTCTCACGGTGGAACAACGTGGATAATGCAGCCACAGAACACATTGCTGCTTATCATCTGTCATCAGCTCCTGGTATCTGCTGTCCCATCAGTCTATGTCTCTTTGCAGACGATTAGAAGAGACAGACGTAAAAAAAAAGAAGAAAACGGCAGAGGAAGTCTTTGAGAGGTCCGCAAGGTTGTATTTATTTATTTTATTTATGCTGTGTGCCTACAGTAGGCGGCTGTGGGGACTTTGTGGAACCATCTGCTTAGCATGTCCTTACACTTGACATGGAGTGGCTGGAGATTTATGTTAAAACAACACACACACACACACACACACACACACACACACACACACACACACACACACACACACACACACACACACACACACACACACACACACACACACACACACACACACACACACACAAACACACACGAGTCTAGGGAGCATAAAGCATAGTGTTGACATGTCAGGCAGCAATAAAAATAAATAGTATACCATGTCCTGCTGCATATGTGTAGCATTAAGTATAATCTGCTAACTTCCACTCAATTAAACACGAATAACACCAGGGCACGGGGCAAGACTGAAACTGAATCCAACAACATAACCCTGTGCTAAGTGTCCCGTGTACATACCCTTCTAGGATGTACTGCACTCAAAAGGGAAATGCTTTATAAAAGACGGAACAATATTGGGGGTTTGTTTAGAACCTCAGTCCTTTTCTTCCAGAGACAGTTGAGAAAAAAATATAGTTGAACTATTTGTTGTCCCAATCAGCTACACATATGTGCAGCTACACATATGTGCAGCTGATTGGTTTGCATCATTCGTTACACTATCCATATCGACCGGCAGAATCCTCAATTTCCTAAACGAAGGTTGTATGGCATAGCCAACCATAGCCTTGGTTTAGGAAAGCCTTAGTTTAAGAACGCCTTAAATTAGGAAATCCTTAGTTTAGGAAAGCCTTAAATTAGGAAAGCCTTAGTTTAAGAAAGCCTTACATTCGGAAAGCCTTAGTTTAGGAAAGCCTTTGTTTTATTTTCCAGCCTTAGATTAGGAAAGTCTTAGTTTAGGAAAGCCTCAGTTTTAGTTTACAGCCTTAGTTTAGGAAAGCCTTGGCTTAGGAAAGCCTTAGTTTAGGAAAGCCTTAGCTTAGGAAAGCCTTAGTTTAGGAAAGCCTTGGCTTAGGAAAGCCTTAGTTTAGGAAAGCCTTAGTTTAGGAAAGCCTTAGTTTAGGAAAGCCTTGGCTTAGGAAAGCCTTAGTTTAGGAAAGCCTTAGTTTAGGAAAGCCTTGGTTTAGGAAAGCCTTAGTTTAGGAAAGCCTTGGTTTAGGAAAGCCGTAGTTTAGGAAAGCCTTGGTTTAGGAAAACCGTAGTTCCAGTTAACAGGCTTGGGTTCCAGCCTAAGTCGCCCACGCTGCTCCACCAGAGCATCCTGGGTGTCTGACCTGATCTGGGGGTGTCTCTTGTAGGAGGGGCGTGCCCGGGCGTAGCGCTGCACAAGCAGCTGCAGGGTCTCCCCCAGCACCTGGCCCAGGACCCCCCGGCCCAGACTGGCCGGAAGCACGGCCCACAGGTCGCTGCGCAGCCCACACAGGAAGTAGAACCACATCTGCAG
>OLKM01002092.1:52500-65000 GCA_900291075.1 Melanogrammus aeglefinus | reverse complement strand
AATCCTATAGGGCGTTTGACCCCAGAAATAGCTGCGCTCCAAAGTTTGGGAGGGATGTGGACGTGGGCCGGGGATTAGAGGAGTGTCGGTACTTTGACAGGCGGGAGAGCGATCCGGGGAGAGACACACAGCGGGGGGGGGGGGGGGGCGGGGCGGGGTCACACACCTCGTAGAATGGCTTTGGTTCCGGCCCAGTAGAAGGGCTTTGGGTCCGCCCAGTGGTGGCTCTCTGCGTCCTGCAGGAGGCTGGCAGAGCACACCTGGACGCTGTAGCTGGTGAGCTGGTCTCTGAGGGCCTCCGCCATGTCGGTGTACTTCTGGAGGGGCAGCAGGGTCAGCGGCCTGCACGCCGGGACACATTCGGTGAAAAACGTTACGACTTGAAAGGCTTCCCATGCGCTCTTTCACTACTCCAGAACCACTACAACCAACCACGCTACACAGAGCTTTAGGCCCAATCCCATTTCTACCCCTTACCCCTTCTCCTTACCCCTCCCCCTAGTTTTGAAGGGGTAAGGGGAAGGGGTAAGGGGTAGAAATGGGATTGGGCCTTAATGGATCAGTGGCACACCGGCAGCGACCCTACTCTGTCTTTCAGTCTTTGAACCATTCAAGGAGCTCGACGCTCGGCTCTTTTCAACGTTGCGAAAAGAACGGATTGATGGGTTCAGGTTTTAGGAGTTCAGTTTGAATTCATGTCTCCTGTGCACACCTTCAAACCAGATTTTTCCCAGACTAAGGTAGAGGTTTAACAGTGATGGAGGATGAGGTGGGGGAGGAGGTGGTGGAGGGGGAAAAGGAGGAGGAGGAGGGAGGAGGAGAGGAGGAGGAGGAGGAGGGAGGAGGAGGAGAGGAGAGAGGGGAGGAGGAGGAGAAGGAGGGGAGGAGGAGGAGGAGGAGGAGGATGATGAAGAGGTGGATGAGGAGGGAGGAGGAGGGGCGGGGAGGAGGGGAGGAGGAGGAGGAGGAGGAGGGCATGAAGAGGGGGATGAGGAGGAGGAAGAGGAGGAGGAGGGGGGGAGGAGGATAGGAAATGGAGGGGGAGAGGAGGGCGAGGTTTAACCAGGGAGCAGGGGAGGGGGAGGGAGTGAGGGGAAGTGGTTTACGAGGGGAATGGGGTGCAGTGCAGGTGGAAGAGGGGGTTAGGGTGAACAGGACAGAGGTGAAGCAGCGGGGGGAGCAGTGACCGCCGGGGGGGGGGCGGGGGGGGGGGGGGCGGGGGGGGTTCTGTGGAGACAGGCTTTTAAAGGGGACGGTATTATGGGATAGATAAACTCAGCAGATGTCGACACAATGTGGCTACCATTACAAACTGTCAATCAGCACCCCTCCCTCCCAGTCCCTCCCACCTGCTTTTCTTTTTTCCTCTTTCGAAACAGGTTCTCAATTTCTGGATAATATTTGATATTTTTATTTTACTGTGATGCCAGTGGTGTCAAATCCCACTGAGCAGGATTGCTATTCTCCTCCCCTCGCTTTTAAATTTGGCTTGAAGCGAGGAGGAGTGGACAACTGCCATCTGCTTCCCCCACAGCCCTCCATTCCTCTTTCTCTTTTTTCCTGACGTGGCTTCATCACTCACTGGGACATCCCGTTCTTAACAGCTCCATCATGGTGTTTTAGTGCCAGCAGAGCTGCCACAGCCTCTTTAGACCTAAAGTATCACGTTTGGCCACATGTATAAATTCTGGCCTTCCCACACTTTCCCCGTGTCATTAAAAGCGTATGATCGTGGAGCTGGTTTGTGAGCGGGGAAAAGGTGATCAGAACCGGCCGAACACCGAGCAGCACCAACAGACAAACACACATGCATGTTGTTATCGTCTTGGCTAAATGTACAGTATATATTAATGTATGGTATTTTGTTCACGGCTTAGCTTTTTGAAATGTAATGGAGTTTTCTGGCACACCGTCTCACCATACGTTAGGGCTGGGCCATTTGGCCTCATTTTTTTATCTCAGAATTTTTCAAACCACACACAATTATCGAATTTAATAGATTTTTTTTGATAAATGACAAATACATTTTTTTTTTGGAGTTTGGATTTTATTTGAAGAACAGCAAAATTGGTAATCAGACATCTCCCACTCTGTTGTGGGCCTCAGTTTAAGATGTTGAATTAAATGTGTTGTGCTGCTGCTTTTGGTTACCACAGACTCTACACACTCACTTTTTTCAAACCATAAATTGGAAAATACGATTAAAAATTGAATAATGGCCCAGTCCTACCATACGTCCCTGAGTTCATAGGTGACGCATTCAAACCCGTTGTGAGTTAAACCTAAGCAGACCCACGGCGTCCCCCCACTCCTGACTCACACTCTGGTGGCGGCGCTGGTGGGGGCGCTGTCACTCAGCCTGGCATGGTAGTGGGCCAGGCGCTGGCCGATGCAGACGCAGGAGGCCAGCAGGACGGGCAGGTTCCTCAGCGGGGCCGAGTCCGGCACCTGCAGGGCCCTCTCCTCCAGCCGGCCCAGGGCGGCGGAGGTGACCCGGCTGCACGCCTCCACGAAGCTGCTCCGCACCTCCGTCAGCGGGCCGTCCCGGCAAGCCACCGCCAGGGGCAGCAGGGCCTCTAGCTCGGCCAGGACCTCAGCGCAGAACTGGGCCGGGAGGAGAGGGAAGAGAGGGGGCCAAGAGAGACAGGCCGGCCTTAATACAAGGCCTTAATACACACACACACACACACACACACACACACACACACACACACACACACACACACACACACACACACACACACACACACCAATACATGCATGCACATATACATACGCATGCACACACCCAGACACACGTACCACACACACACACACACACACACACACACACACACACACACACACACACACACACACACACACACACACACACACACACACACACACACACACACACACACACACACCACACACACACACACACACACAGATACATGCATCCAAATAGGCACACACAGTCAGACATGCATACAGACATCCACTTTAGGAATATTCTGAGACACACAAATGCACACACAGACATACAAACACACACACACACGCACACACCCAGACACACACACATGGACAGAGATACATGCATCCACATAGGCACACACAGGCAGACAAACAGACATCCACTTTAGGCACACTCTCAGTCACACAGATGTGCACACACACACATACCGCAGGCCAACAAACAAAAGCTGTCATACACACAGACAGAGAGACACACATACACACAAACACAGGCATGCTCTCTCACACAAACCCACACATACCCACCCACACACACATCCACACACACACATCCATACACACACACATCCATACACACATGGCTGCGTGCGCTCCGTGTGTGCTTATTGGCAGCACATTGGGAATAATGAGAGGATCAAGCCTGTGTCAAGAAGTCACATGTGTGTGTGAGTTCAACCTGTACATTTACACAACCCAGTGAGTGAGTTACGAGTCAGGTGGATTCCAAAGCCATAAAATACAGTTAGGTACCGCCATATATCCCCTAGACTCCTGCACGGCTTGCCCAGCCCGGCCAACGGCAGGAAAAGATCGCAATATTGTCTTTTCATGGATTTTTTTTTTTAGTAACGGCGAGGATAAATATCAAGCGATCAATCTGTCCTCTGCTTTGACAACCCTAACTGGGCCCAGGCTCACACAGGCTCTCACACACTCCATTACTGGAGTCAGGTGGAAGCGGGAGGGGGGGAGCTTCGACGTTCTGTCAGATCAGGGTTTCAGCGTGAGGCCACTACTGACAGTCTCCCAATCTCCCCCAGCCAGCGTCTCCATAAAGGAGGCCTCTGGTGGGGCCCATAGCCCCGGGAAACAGGGGCCCTTTGGATGACTCTGTCGATATCTGCCTGTGTGTAGTCATTAGGAGCCCGGCTGTGAGAGGAGACAGGGGCCGCGTCTGGGGACACGGGGAGACGCTCCGCAGCACTCAAGGTGATCCGGAGACCCAGGGTGATGGGAGGGTAGATGTTCAGCGTGGACTCACACTCACACACAGACACAGACCCCCCCCACACACACACACACACACACACACAACTACACTCAACAGCCAGCAAGGGTTTTGAGGCCACCATAGGCCTTCAGCAAAGGTATGGGGTTACGTTGTATGAGGGTGTAAGTGTGTGTGTGTGTGTGTGTGTGTGTGTGTGTGTGTGTGTGTGTGTGTGTGTGTGTGTGTGTGTGTGTGTGTGTGTGTGTGTGTGTGTGTGTGTGTGTGTGTGTGTGTGTGTGTGATGAACATCTGATGAAAAAACCCATGCACCTACAGCTTATACTTATTGACATCGTATTTATATAATTTCACAAGGGCTATTGCCTAATGCCTTACTTTCTAAGAAATACTCAACAAGAGATCTTTAAGATGTCAATTAAACTCAAGTATCAATATAATTTCAACATCTGATTAAAATCAAGGACAAAAGTAAACATTCAAATCGTCTTTAATAAGACCGTGGAAGAAGGCTGAAGCACAGTTCAGAGGTTAAGTTCAAACGAGGGTCCCTACTTCGACGCGCAGGGGCCTGTTCACAGCAGAGAAGACCGTAGCGTTTCAAATAACGAGCATAGGAGGAACCGCACGGAACCCCGAGGCGCTCATCGTTCATCATTCCGCCCGCACCCTGCTGACGATGAATGCCTCGGACCTGCCGGCGTTCCCAGTGACAGACCCCCGGCCTTGACGTCTGCATATGTATGCTAATGCTAGCCGGGTAAACGGGGGTTAAGACAAAAAAAAAAAAAAAAAAAAGCACAAGCCAGCGTCGGGGAAAAGCATGAATATAAATGAAAGAAATATTGATCCATCAGGCTGCCTTTAGAACTGTCCATGTCGCCACGGCTCAGGTCTGGTATTGTAATTCGCTGTCTGCTCAAACACGGTGGCGCGTGTCACCAGCCAGGAAGGACAAGGGGAACAATATATCTAATATCAAACAGGCCCCGGCCCTCTGGATGTCAGGGCTGTTGAATGCAAATGAATGCGTGTATAACCTTTGGGCGGAGAGACTCTCATCTTTGAAGCGTTGACCTACACGTAAATGTGCGGTACGCCGGGCGCACCGCGTGGAGTGCAGAGCGCTTTGACATTCGTTAGGAACAGGAGCCGCAAAAAATAAAAGCGCAAAAAATAAAAGTACGATGTGGAAGAGGAGGGATACGGGTGGGAAGCGTCTGCGAGCACAGCGGCAGGAAGCAGTGTCGTTAGTAAGTAACACCGAGCGAGTGAGACGGGAGTACAGCCAGGGTGAAGTTTCAGGGGGGAGGTTTTGGGTCCAGACACTACACAGATCAGAGTCACTGTCTGAATTAGGTAGACAGGTGCAGAGAGAAAACACCAAAAGAAGAAAACGGGGGTGAAGTCAGCATGCGATTGTTTTAATCCCTCACCAAAAACGTTAAAACCCAGTGAGGACAGCCTTTGTAGAGTGTGAATCGTACTCGCCTTGCGTCTGATCAGAGAAACTTCTCTCTCCACTGAGATTTATCTGCTAATGGAACACAAGTGGATACCTGTGTCTCCTCTGAGCCTCTCTCTCTCTCTCTCTCTCTCTCTCTCTCTCTCTCTCTCTCTCTCTCTCTCTCTCTCTCTCTCTCTCTCTCTCTCTCTCTCTCTCTCTCTCTCTCTCTCTCTCTCTCTCTCTCTCTCTCTCTCTCTCTCTCTCTCTCTCTCTCTCTCTCTCTCTCTCTCTCTCTCTCTCTCTCTCTCTCTCTCTCTCTCTCTCTCTCTCTCTCTCTCTCTCTCCATCCTTAGCCATGCCCAACTAACTACGAAGCCATAGATGTCTTGATAAAAGGACCGTCCTATGTTGGTCATTATTAACGAATGATAACATTCTGCACACAATGTTTGATATACGTCCATGGAACGATTTTGCTGAGCAGATTGGCTTCAATATAGTTTTGATATCCACTGTGCGTAATAACGTATATTTTCCGACACACCCATAGCATTTCTACTTTAAAAGGACACCTCTCTAAATCAATCCAATTCAATCTTTATACATAGTGGGGTGGGGTAGTATCTGGAGTGGGGTAGTATCTAGAGTTACAGACATGGTCGTACGGGTATCCGTATTACCTTTGCAATCCTTCTGGGCGCGTCCATCTCAGGCCAGGTGTGGGAGGAGTCATCTTCGGCCAGCTGGTCGCCAACGGTGACGGGGGTGTGTCCGACACAGGCGCTCATCTCGATGAGGGTGTGTCCCGAGGTGAAGGAGGCCTCCTCCTGCTGCAGGCTCCTGCTGCAGGCGTCCTCCAGGACCACCGTCACACAGTGGGCCATCTGGGGGACCAGCCCCCTGAAGGCGGACCTCCAGTCAAAGTCCCCCAGCAGCGGCGCCTGCAGAACCGACAAGGTGGACAAGAAGGTGACATGTCCTGATATTACAAATGCAGTTAGGTTTATTTATAGAGAATATGTTTCCTATGGATTCAGCTCTTAATGAGATGAATACAGATACAAAAGAAAGGGATCATTAATAAGCAACTCCTTCTAATCAATTAATAGATTTTTCCAAATGCAAAACAATAGAATATAATAGATGATAGATATACCTGTCGTTTTTTTTTTTATTGTATGATTTTCTTTCTCCGCCTAGTGTGCAATTATTAATACATGACAAATTATTATTTGTCATGCATGTGTGTGTGAGTGCATGTGATTGTGCTTGTGTGTGGTCGTGTGTGTGGTTGAGCGTGTGTGTGTCGGGGGGGAGTACGGATGACGATTGATAAGCTATAGATTAGAATTCGTAGTCAAAACAGACTAAAACTATTACAATGATAATGAACTGACTACAGCTGATTCCTTGACTTTTTCAAATAAAAACATAATGATAAAAAAAAAAGAACTGATGTTGCGTTGAATCGGATGGTAGGAGAACCCTCTCCCCGACCCAGAGGGACACTCTCACCTCCGGGGGGGGGACGTGGTGTTCTCCGGGGGGTTGGTTCAGGTCCCCCATCGCACAAGTCTCCTCTCTCCTCTCCTCTCTCCTCTCCTCACTCCTCTCCTCTCTCCTCTCCTCTCTCCTCTCCTCTCTCGTCTTCTTCAAAATGCCTATGTAGCCCAAAACACCAGCGAATGCACATCAGAATACACCTTTTTGAAATATGGAAAATAAATGATTAAAACGAAACGGACCACAAAGAACGGGAAAGTCTGTGAGCAAGGCTGTTATTTAAGTATGAGAGATGCGCAATATCCCATGTGAAATATGCCCGGAGCCTATTAAAAACCTTTATGTTTTATTAAGCATGACTATTTTCCATATCAATCATAATATAAATCATGTACTTAAATAACTGCCTTGCCGCTAGTAGCTGGAACGCCTAGCCAGTACGACTGTTCTGTTGAACAGAAGATACAGTGAGGCAACATCGAGGCCCTGGTGGGGGCCAGTGATAACATGGGGCCCCAACCCCCCCCCCCCCCCCCCCACCACTACTGGGTAAGACAACTCCAAATATGGCCCTTGGTTTGGATTTGAACTCGGATTGCGTCAGCCGGGTATGGTTTCATCTATTCAGCCAAATGTGTGCTTGTGTGTGCGTGCGTGAGCCTACGTGCGTGCGTACAAGCTTGTCTATGCGGAAAGTTAGCGTGAAGAGAAGGGGGGGGGTTAAGATGGGTAAGAACGGGAGATTGAAATTAAAAGGCGCAAACATCAAGGCGAGGGTTCCTCTCATCAGAGGGGGCGAGCGAGACCCCAGGCGAGGCAATTTAGCCGAACAAGAGCATGTGCGGCGCGCGGCGAGGAGGCGGGGAGCGCGTCACTCTTTGACCTTTAAGCCCATCTGATGAGTTTCTGGTAATTAAGATGTTTGAGTGCCTGGAATTAATGATTTGGATAACTGCCCTTTAAAGGCTGTTTACCACTCTGTAAATCCAGCCTTTCTGCAAGTCTTGTTTTTGTAAATGTAACCTTTATGGAAATTACACCGCACGCTAAAATCTTTCATTTACCGTCCTCTGTGGCGCGGGGTTCAAAGGGGAGAGGGAATACTAGCGGCGAGTGTGCGACAGACAAACTCATTACCCGCTTAAAATAGCACTGTTCAGCTGTAACCGATAATGTACGTTAAGACAAATAGGTGTGTGACTACAGGCCTAGTTTCCAAAAATACTCGCTGCCAGTGTGTCCGTGTGAGTGTCAGCATGCACCTTTGTGTTTGTTTCTGTGTGTGTGTGGGGAGGGGGGGTGTTTGTGTGTGTGTTTGTCTCTTTGTGTTCCACATTAATATATAGGTAACATCTCACTTGTAGGTCGCTTTGAATAAAAGTGACAACAACTGAATATAATGAATGAATGAATGCATTTTATTGTCACCATATATAGTACAATGAGATTGAAAGCATCTCCTTCCCAGTGCATACGCATGTAGAATATCGAATTTACAAATCTAATAACGTGCAAAAAGTAATAAATAGTGCAGAAAATTTGATGGTGTGATGTAAACGTAGCGACATGGCTGTGGGTGTCTGGGCTATACATGCTTTGAGCTTGGGGGCCCTTAGCCGTGGTTACTGACCTTTGACACAGGGAGTGTCTTTGGAGCCGTTGATGTAGGCCATGTTCACGGCCAGCTCCTCCACACCGCTCTCCAGCAGCAGCAGGGTGCAGGCGAGCCGCGACAGCGCCACCAGCTGGTGGGAGGTCATATTGAAGCTTCGGCCGTTTTTAGGGAGCTCCATCGGTGCTGCATTGCAGAAGGAGAAACAGGGGGTGTCCATCAGAATGCACTCATGGGGTTATGAGTTGTCCTATTGAAGGGACGCGTGAGTGTCTTAGCATTGTAAATCCTGATTTGTTACCGATACCACGGCCTTATGACAACATTGTCTTTGCCACGGTTCGCATGAAAAACAAAATTGTGTAGACAACAAAAGAATGTCTCTCCATAATGACAGAAAATTTCACGATTAATTACTCAACAATGACATAAAAAATCACGACCACGGACATAGTAACTCGCACTCCCATGCTCTGATTCCAGAATGAAATTGCAATGTGAGGTTGTGAAACGTTAAAACCGAAATAGACAGAAAGAAACGCGGTGGATGTGTCTTTAAGGATGTGTCTGTGCTTTGTATGCAGCACGTAAATGGAAATGGAGAAAAAAAAAGTAACAGGAAAAGTGCAGGGAGAAGAGCAGGTGATGAGGTGAGAGGGAGGCAGAGAGAAACGGGCTATAGTCTTCAGTTTAGTCGCGGCACATGAGCAACTTCATGAAACAGAGCTCTGACCTCAACGTTAGCCGCCCACAACGGACCCATCAGAATATCGACCGAGTGAGTGGCGCCTCATCCCCGACCCACAGCGCAAACAAACCGGAAACACAAGTGGGGGGTGGGAATATGCAGAACCGGTTGCTCCCCCACAAAGTCATAAATGCTACATTGTTCTTGGAGTGGATGTGGGGGGGGACGGGGGGGACGGTGGCGTGTATCTCACCCCCGCTCTCTCTCTATGCCTCTCTCACACTCGGCAACAAAACTTTGTCTTCTTTTTTTCCCGCTTCCCTTCCCTAACCCGCCGATGACCCGCTCGGCAAATATGGATTTCCCATTCCGGAGGCTGCCAGAGCCATCACCCAGGGGGATGTTCCGCATTAAGCCGGAGAATGGGCGGCCCCGGAGATGCGTGGCTGCGCCTCCAGACACACGCACAAATACTTTTTTTTTTGTGTGCGTCTGCTTAAATGAGCTCCTCCACAGAGAGGAAGCATCTGGGACTGGATCAGCCCAGTGTGAGCCGTGGTTCAGAAAGCCGGTCCATGATGGAGCATTCAAGAGGGGCGAGGGTGCAGAAGAAAGCGGCCGCATCCCTCTTCCAATAATTGTGACATTACTTCCTCCTTTTCTATATTGTTGAACAAAATCCTGACGACGTGACAACACACACACACACTGTCCCCCAGGAAGCCAGGCTTAATCATGCATGCACTAGCTTTCTGTGTGTGTGTGTGTGTGTGTGTGTGTGTGTGTGTGTGTGTGTGTGTGTGTGTGTGTGTGTGTGTGTGTGTGTGTGTGTGTGTGTGTGTGTGTGTGTGTGTGTGTGTGTGTGTGTGTGTGTGTGTGTGTGTGTGTGTGTGTGTGCGCGCGCACACGCATGGTTGCTACCGTACACAACAAATGAGTATACACAACACTCACACTGCCCTACTCACTCAAACACAAGTATACAACACACATTGCCTTTGCTTATGTGTTTATTTGTGGGGGACTTCTTCACATACATTTATACATGTCAGCCCTGCTGGATAATTGCCACCATGCTCCCTAGACCCTGCTGTCACCTTGGAATATATTTAGACCTCAAGTTCAAAGTTTGCAAGCCCAAGTGTATACATGTATGTTCTAATGTGTAAGTCTGTGTACAGTGTGTATGCACACACACACACACACACACACACACACACACACACACACACACACACACACACACACACACACACACACACACACACACACACACACACACACACACACACACACACACACACACACATTTGTCGGTTCCTTTATGTGGTTGCTGCAATATTTGAAATTGTATGGTGTGTGTGTGAGTGTATGTGCTTGTGTGTATGTGTTTGTCTGTGTGTGTCTGTGTGTGTCTGTGTGTGTGTGTGTATGTGTGTCTGTGTGTGTCTGTGAGTGTATGTGTGTATTTGTGTGAGGGTGTGTATTTGTGTGAGTGTGTGAGTGTGTGTTTGCGAGTGTGTGTAATTAAGCTGAATGCGCTCACAGCTCGGTAGCTCTACAGTAATGGGGTCCAGTGGGAACCTATGCCATGGAGACACCGTGGTTCTCCTTGTGCACATGCGTGACCTGGCTGACACGCACACGCCTGTCTACCCCCCCCGCCCTGCTTTTTATTATTTTTAAAGATTGCACATTCACGCACGAACCACCAATCATGTCTCGGGAAACTACGAGAACATCCACATGCGGGTGTGTGTGTGTGTGTGTGTGTGTGTGTGTGTGTGTGTGTGTGTGTGTGTGTGTGTGTGTGTGTGTGTGTGTGTGTGTGTGTGTGTGTGTGTGTGTGTGTGTGTGTGTGTGTGTGTGTGTGTGTGTATGTGTGGGGGGGGGGGGGGGGTTCAGTTCCTTGGTGCCGGGGCAAACAGCGGCTGTCAACAACTCAGGGTGTAAACAAGCTAAGCTAAAGAGACAAGGACAAGTTGAAGAAAGAGCAAAATAAAAAGAATAACATTGGAAAAAAAGAATAACATACACACACTTCATACACCACATACACCACGCCTGCATTGTTTTTTTTTTCATATGAGCTCTTCATTCGTTCACTAACCACTCATTCACCTGACCGCCTCTTTTTGTGACACCCCATCTAAAATATTCCACCCATTATTGTCGCTCTCTCTCTTTCTCTCTCCTTCTCCCCCTCCTCTCTCCCCCCCTCTCTCCCTCCCTCATTCCCCCCTCTCCTCTCTACCCCCGTCTCTCTCTCCCCCTCTCCTCTCTCCCCCCTGTCTCTCTCTCCCCCCTGTCTCTCTCTCCCCCCTCCCTCCCCATCTCTCTCTCCCTCTCCCTCTTTCTTCTCCCCTTCCCTCTCCTCTCTCCCCACGTCTCTCTCTCCCTCTCCCCCCTCTATCCCCCTCTGCCCCCTCGCTCTCTCTCCTCTCCACCTCTCTCTCCTCCCCTCCTCCCTCTCTCTCCTCTCCCCCTCTCCTCTCTACCCCCTTGTCTCTCTCTTCTCTCCCCCTCCCTCCCTTCTCTTCCCTCCCCCCTCTACCCCCTTGCTCTCTCTCCCTCCTCTCTCCCCACTCTCTCCATCCCATTCCTCTCCGTCCCCCTTCCTCTTTGTTCTCCCCCACCTGTACCGCTGTTCGCTGCCTCACTAACTCACCACGTTCGAAGGTCCCGCTCATATGACCTTGATGTTAAGCAACGCGCGGCCCGGTCTTCCATTTAGCCCAGCCGTCGGGGCTATATGGGTATTTATGACACTCTCCACGGCTAAATAGCCCTACAGCTATAGCGGGCTAGTACACAGCCATCTAAACCTCATTATACCTTTGTCACAACAGTGAAGCCAAATGGAGGCTTTCATTGCGGCGTGATGGAGAGGGGGTGCTTAAAGGCACCCAGGTGTGTCGTACGGCGCCTCGCATGGCGGGGCGAGGAGGAGGGCTCACTGCCAGCAGGGTTCACCCAAAGGTCACCGGAGCCGGAGTCAACGAGGAGAACGACTGCTGGTTGGAGGGAGTAGTTAAGAAAAATAAGATATATGTAAGAATGATGAAAAGATGGGACTTTTTCATCATTTAGTCACAGCGTATTTAGCTTAAATGTTTGTGAACCCATAAATAGACGGAGGGAGAGCTGCTGGGGACCATGTGTTCATTCTGGAGGGCCTATGAGGACCGTGGAAGGCAAGACAGGTAGGTAGAGGGCGGGGGGGGTGATAGGGTGGACGGAACAGTTTCTTGTTGACATTTCAATTCCTTTTGCTGGAAAA
>OLKM01002092.1:27500-47500 GCA_900291075.1 Melanogrammus aeglefinus | reverse complement strand
GAAGGTGAATGCGGCTGCCTACATGTGCTCATTCTTATGTTGAATCTATAGGGAGCAGAGCGGCGTTCTGCGCGTATGGGGGGGGTGGGGGGGGGGGAGTTAGTGCGAGGAAGGAGGTATTTAAAATCCCTGCTCCCGGGGCGGGGATGCACAATGCCTTCTGATCCGCAACCTCGCACTCACCCCCGTGGTCGACTGTTAGGGAATAGACAGCGTGTGAGTGGGAGTGGGTAAGCGCAGAAGTTTGAATGCGGGGCTTTTGATGTCCCACAAAAACACAGATCTCTAAGGCATTTATATGTAAATGATGGATAACATGAGGGGATTCAATACGAAAGATATTTTTTAAGAAAAGCCATTGAAGTGTTCTGATTGACCTTTTTTTTATTTTTTTATACACAATAGACAACGGGAAGGCAAAGGCCACATGCATATCTAAACACACGCTCAGATGTGAATGTATGTTGTACACACACACACACACACACACACACACACACACACACACACACACACACACACACACACACACACACACACACACACACACACACACACACACACACACACACACACACACACACACACACAGGCACACACAAGCACACACATACACACACACACGTGCACACACACACACACACACACACACACAGGTTACATGTTGGTTAAAAACTCCTTCATATTCAAACAACTGATGTTTTGGAATTTGGTTCCAGAAAATAGCCTTCTAAAAAGCTGATTTCCCTTCCATACGATCCAGTGAGTCCAGTGAGTGCGTCACCTGGCAATTCATCAGCAAACATTCACATTTGCGTCCAGCAGGAACACGCTCTGTTGTCAGGGAAACCGGAGGAATCACTTCTTATTTGGACACTGACTAGTGTTCACACACGACCACAACCCGGCCAATTGCCAGAACATTTAGACTCTGCAACCGCATGTGTAAAGTAAACCTCTTCTGGCTCACACCATTACACCCACCACCAGGAAATAGGAAGAGGGGGGGGGGCAACAATTAAGAGAAGGAGAGAGAAGTGCAGAAGAAGTACTGTAGTACAAAAAAGAAATGTATAGATATTACAAAGAAAATACTACAATGAGGTCGTGGGGGGATGGGACGGCTTTGAGACACCCCCCTCCCCCCCTTATCGCACATCTGTCTGGAGAAGCGTGAAGTGTCTTTTTAAGTCGGCGGGGGTTAAAAGAGGAGGCAGTTTTCCCGCCGCAGACGCCGTTAAACGGTTCAGCGGTTTGACAGTGGCTGACGCTACAGACGCCTGCTCTGCCCCCTGGGGGCGCCACGCATCCTCCCGGGGGCACATCAAAACACACACCTATAGCGCCGTCCCCCCCCACCGCAGAGATCAACAATAACACAGCAGGAGGGGGGGGTAGCCTCTGAGCAGCCCATCGGAGGCTGGTGGAAACAGGAGCACTTTCCCGCTCTTCTTTGTGTTGTTTTCCCCTCTCTTTATGTCCGCTGCCATAATTGAGTTGGCAGTTAGAGGCGGGGGGCAGTTAGAGGCGGGGGCGCGCACGCCGCCTCGTGTGGAACCGGAGAACCAAATGTGTTCTACATGTAAGGTAAAGCCGCTGGCGTCACGGTGCCCTGCTCCCTAGCTTGCTGTGTGTGTTTTTGCTTTATCGTATAACATTTTTGCGATGCAATATAACAGTTATGTATTCATATATTTTATCCATGTATTGTGCCTTATTTTTTTTTGTGGGATGAGGCAGGGGGGGGGCTGAGAGCTAAGAACGATATGAATGAGTGTAATCCTTGCCTGTACCTCTTCCTTCGTGTGCGCTGCAGCTGGTAGTCTCTTGTCTTCCCACACACACACACAAAAACAGAAGACAAACAAACACACACACACACACGCACAAACTGCTCCATTTTACCGTCATTACACAGTACGGTTCCCCCCCCCCCCCGCGCTCCCTTTGGAACCTTGTTCTGCCTCCGGTGGTACATTTGACGGTTTGTCGAGCGGCACGTAGGTGTGTAGCCTCCGCCGCGCTCCTGATCAAACAACCGGGCTGACGCAGGGCCAATTACCCGGGCTGCCTCCTCTCATCTCTCGTTTAAGGGGAGTGACGGTGTGGAGCCCGCCGCGGAGCGGACGACGGGAAGAGGAAGAAGAGGAAGGAGAAGAAGAAGAGGAAGAAGAGATGCAGAGGGGCGGAAGGTACGTAGGAATGAAAAGGGGGACAAAAAAAAAGCTGAAAGTGATAGCGGCAGCGTGTTATTACAAGACTGGCAGATGTGAAAGTACCCAGTTCGCCGTCCCACGGGGAAGTTGACATATGCACCATTATGAAAAAGTAAACAATGGCTCAGACACTTTATGCCTTTTATGGAAAACCTTAAGCCTCAGCAATCTGTAAATAGGCCAGCGTGAGGCGGTAAAAAAATGAAAAAAAAACAAAGGGAAAAAGAAAGAGAGAAGAAATGGGGAATATTAAGTCAAATCAAAAGTTACACACTAGGTTGTGTGTGGCTGTGAACCCACGCACCCTGCCAGCCACCCTTATACTTCTTGCTGCATGAATGCCTGTCACTTGGTATTGTGCCACATTTTATACCAAAAGAAATGGGACACAATATAAGTATTTTTCATACCCATAAAATGTGTTTTTTATTCTTTTTCTCCCCAGAATTCAATTCAAGGTTGAGCGAGAGTTAAACCGTGTGCATAGGCTCTCCATTGTTCCCTCCACACTCGGAAAAGAGAGAAACACAGTATGGGTTAATGTGTTGCATTTAACATAACGCTTCCACAGGTGGACTGGGGCTTCCGAGGGGCTTACTATAGATTTACCAGGCAGATCGCTACGGCGACGAGGAACAGGATGATACTAAGGATCCATGTTGACCGGCCGTAGGGATTAACTGGTGAATTAAAGAAGAGAATGAATAAAGGCTAATGTTTAGTCATTGAAGCCATATGAAATGCACGCAGGCACGCATGGCCACACACACGCACACCAGCACACACATAAACACACACACCCACACACACACACACACACACACACACACACACACACACACACACACACACACACACACACACACACACACACACACACACACACACACACACACACACACACACACACACACACACACACACACACGTACTCTCACAGCAGGCAGACCTTGAACACGGCCCTTGCGTGGGTTTGGAACTTATTGCAGCTGTAGTAAAAGGATGCGTTGAATAGTGTCTGGAAAGTAGCTTCAAGAGAGACCTTGCCTCTGGATAAACTGTTCTTCTACTTGCGTTGGATAAGGTATAGCTGAAGGGGGGGAAAAGTGAAGTAGAAAAATGTAATTAGGAAGAGGAAAAGGCTGCTTCTGACAATTGCCCAGAGAAGCCTTGGCTTGTTGTGGCGCGGGCTAGAGCGCTCACAACAGGATCCAAGGAAAAAGATATTAGAAAAGGAAGCAGCGCATGGGACCTTATCAGGCGGCAAGACGGCGAGGATGAAAGAGGAGAGGCTGCATAACCATGAGCCGGAGGAACAAGGGCGAGGGCACTCGCTAACCGTGTTTCTATCAGTAAAAATAAAAAGAAAACTAAGTGAAACATCACCACAGTGGCATTAAGGTGAATAAAGAAACAGATTCAAAGACGGGCGGGCTTCACCCACCGACGGTCGCCTTGGACTTGGCCGAGTAGCTCAGGATCCGGCCGCCGAGCGTGGTATTCTCCTTCACCGCCGTCTCCCGCTCCATCAAGGACGCCAGCTCCCGGGCCAGGGGCGCCAGGTAGGCGCCCGCCACGAAGGCCAGGACGGCGTGGAGGGTCTCCGTGACCCCGCCAAGCACCTGAAGCTCCTCGCTCACCGCCGTGACCAGGGCCGGCCGAGCCGCGTGGAGGGCGGAGGAGACTCTGTCGAAGCCCGTCTCGCCGGCGCGACACGGGCCGGGAGCGGCGTGCAGGAGGGACAGAACCCACTGGCTCCTCACCGCCTGTCCGACCACACGGCACGCAAGGGTTAGACCAGAGCCCGGCCGAGATATCGCCGATATGGGCTGACCGCAGATATATCGTGTCGGCGTACATGATTGCCGATATGCGCCGATAGGAAATGGTGTGATTTATGAGTGTCATAAACTATTCATGAATCCTCTACAGTCGTGGTGGAGCCTCTAAATGCTTCATCCACCTAAACACTCCCAACACTAACAGTTTGACATCATGTTCTGTGTGAAGGTTAGTAGCTCCTCCCAATACAACAGCTAATTGGTTCCTTTAGCTCATGAATAACGGCCGGTATATATATATGTATTTGAAATATTGGCCGATATGTCGATAATGGTAAATATTTTTTTCCCTACATTGGTAACGGCATCGGCTCCTAAAAACGCAGCATCGGTCGGGCTCTAGTTTTCACGGGGTGGTAATAAAGTTTAATCAGTAGTATTTAATACATTTTTGGTGCAGGGGAAGTATTGTATTGCAGTATAGTTCAAGACATTCTCTGCAACTAAACAGTACAATCGGTTAACGTATGGTAGGTAACGGTTCGCACTGTGTATTAGGAGCTTCAGATACAATCAAGTTAGTAGCAGATTAGATTACATTAGTGTTAGCCACAAGGATTCACAGGGCTGACCTGGTAGTGTGAAAGCACTTCAGCCTCGGGATAGAGGAAACACAGCTGCTGGAGGCAGTGGACCCGTTCGGCGAGGGACAAGGTAAACAGCCGCTTGGGCCCCTGATTCTCTGGAGCGCAGGAGGACAGCCGGGCCAGCAGGTGGCGCCGCAGCGGGCGCCGCACGTCGTCCCAGGCTTCCTGGACCTACACAGAACGGGAGAGTGAGTGGACCGGGAGACGCAGGCATCAGCGATATTCTTTATAACAACGCCATGCGCTGATGTTGACGTCAGCCTGATTCACTTTCTCTCCCTCTCTGCGCCATACAAAGCCTTTTGGGGGGGGAGGTCAGAAATCATGTGACATTGTAGTGTTAAGATATGAATGTAGTTCACCACAATGGATGCATGAAAGAACTGTGTAGAGAAACTCCATGACCTATAACATGTACAGTGACCATGGCGACTATGACAAAGATAACCGCTTGTGATTGTTTAAACTGACTTACTTGCGGGCTAAAGCCGTAAAGGAACGACATTGGTAAATTCAAATAATAATATAATTTTTTCCTCAAAGCAGAAGTGGTGGCATATGTGTTCTGTCCCATTCAGCTCCATGATTTGCAACCATTTTGAATATAACAGGCTATGGTGAATTATTTAATAAAAGACAAAAACAAACAACGTCTAATTCGTTGTTGACCGCACACTTCACTCTATTACTTGGGCGCAGCCTAACTACTCTGGCACACAGAGCTAATTAAACCCCAGAGCGTGTTTATTTGGGGGTTGAATCAACTCCCACTTTAACGTCCCAAATTGAATCCCATAACACAAGCAATCATCGGACTGGCCATACCTCCAGGGAGCAGTCGTCTCTCAGTGTGTTGACCACCGGGAACGAGGAGGTGGCCGGCTGCCCTGACAGGGACCCGGAGGAGGAGCCGGAGGAGGAGGAGGAGGAAGGGGGGCTGGAGAAGGAGACGCCGCACTGGGAGGACAGGTTCACCAGCAGCAGTAGCACCGTCTCCTCTCTGCCCTCCTCGTCCGAGCCCAGGTACTGGTGCTGGGGGGGTGGAGAGGGCCGGCAGGAGACGGAGGAACGGATTGAGGATGGAGAATGATGATTAGGCACAGGTGGCCTTTAGAGTATGTATTAATAATGAAAAGGTTCACTAAGGTTGATCTCAATCATAGCAAACATCACCTAGCACCAACGTTCTGCTTGCTGTTTCGAAAACGGCACTGCTTGAATTGAATTATCAAGGGCAGTCATTTATTTGTGTCTTGTGTGCGGATGCCAACGTTGATGGGGCAATGCATTACCAAAGCTTTGAGGAAGTCCATGATGTCCTGATGTCCTGTGGCCACCGGCCGGGTGCCACTGTTGCTCTGGGGACTGAGCCACTGCAGGACCTCTGTGGGGCTCACAGGCCGCTCCCCGGTCGGGCCGTCTTCCATCTTGGCCTGCAGCTCCTTCAGGCTCTGCTCAATACTGGACAAAACATATGGACATGCCCTGTGTGTTTACATATACAGATTCAGACACACTGTTCATAATAGTAACACCACATTTCTTAAGGGGTTAGTGTCACATTTGCACACATTACAAAACACTCTCTCCCTATTGCTCTCCCCTGCTTTTGATATTTATCTCTCTCTGCCTTCATTCTATTGCCTTCTACAGTTAGAAGCGGGTGACAGATACAGGCGCATCACCAGTAATGAACAGAGACATTGGTGTATCAATGCTACTGAGTGTGTTCTGACACTCACACACACACACAAACAATGTTAGAATTTGAACTGACTGCATCAAGTTCGAATGTCCATCCTCTTCATGTGATAGATATAAATAACATCCTAGGGATCATCATGTTTAGTCATTTCCATGCAAATCCATGCATACACTCCTTAATGTGTGTGTGTGTGTGTGTGTGTGTGTGTGTGTGTGTGTGTGTGTGTGTGTGTGTGTGTGTGTGTGTGTGTGTGTGTGTGTGTGTGTGTGTGTGTGTGTGTGTGTATGTGTGTGTGTGTTTGTGTGTACGATTTAACATAACAAAGTTAGTGCTGTATGCTGCTGCCCCTTTGTTTGCACCTTTTCCACATCTCTCTGTCTGACTGTCTGTCTGTCTGTCTTCCTTTCTGTCTCTCTCTCCCTGTCTCTCTCACTCCATCTTTCAAAGTAAACATGCACACTTACATTAAAGAAGCTACAGACACACACAACATGTTTTTGAACAAATGTCCATGTGTGTGTGTGTGTGAAGTGTGCACGTGTGTTCATATCTGTGATACGGAGCCAAAAGGCCATTTTGCTATCAAACCGCTCATACTGCCTCCCCTATCCCCCCACCACAGGACTATAAACCACCTCCTGCTCGCTCCTGGGCCATGAACATATCCAGATGTCTTCCAACGGCAACACATTAAATAACTGTTCAATCTGATACACTTGGAACGGGGGGGGTGTACAGGGATAAAATGTTATAGACTGTTAAAAATCCCTGTCCTCTAGATTGAACATTGGGGCATGTACTGCTCTCTCCCCCCTCTCTCCACTCTATCTCTCTCTCTCTGTATATCTCTCTTTCTTTTTCTCTCTCACTCTCTCTTCTCAGCTCTCTTTCTATTTTTTGGACACCAACCTGCTGACTGATGGAATCGTGATTATATAGCGAGCGTTAATGTCAGAGTTTTGTGTTTCCGTGCCTAAGGTCAGACATAAGTGTTTTTGTGTGCGTGTGCATGTGCGCCCGTGTGTGTGTGTGTGTGTGTCATTGTTTTCCTGGAAGGCTACACTACACTGAATAGTGATACAGTGACCGATCCAGTATGTTTGACACTGTGTTGTTCAGCTGGCCTGGGCAGCATGGATTGTAGCGCTGTACTGACATTAAAGGGCCCCTATCTTACCACAAGGTATGAGTCTGATTAGACATTGCAAGCCATTTCAAAATCTGCCCTAAACTGTGACATAGTGACAACTCCGGTGTAAGGCTTGTAATGGCTAATCACACCTGGTGGTGAAATAGGGGGCACTTCAATGCATGAATGTGATGTCAATACATATACTCCTATATTTTTAAGGTAAATAAGTGCATAAACAAGAGTAAATGGGTGGAACCCAAATGACTGCAGTTTCAAATGGTCTCATCTGAACTTAACTAAAGCATTGCACAAAGCTTTCAAGGCACCTTAGACACCAGATGCTCACTCGCTGTTTTAGCCTGGAACTCAAATAACAAGCATTCTCTTTCCTACTAAAATACCCAGTCCAGAGTGTAACCAGATGTATAATTGTTATATTTTGTTCCCCCGTTATATAAAGATAAGATGCCATAGTACTATCGGTACTTTATTGATCCCAGACGGAATTTATTTATCCAACGCCATCCAATCGTGGTATGGAAGAGAAACACCTCAATAACATTGTCTATGTAGTTATTGTTGTGACCAATGCAGGAATATTATGTATAGGAGAGAGAGAGAGAGAGAGAGAGAGAGAGAGAGAGAGAGAGAGAGAGAGAGATGTATATAGAGAGAAGAGAGAGAGAGAGAGAGAGCCTCTAGAGAGAGAGAGAGAGGAGAGAGAGAGAAGAGAGAGAGAGAGAGAGGAGAGAGAGAAGAGACTGAGTATGTATCTAGAGAGAGAGAGAGAGAGAGAGAGAGAGAGAGAGAGAGAATGTATCTATATATCTACACACACAGACTCCTAGCTCTCCCTCTTCTAATACTCTTTCCATTTGCTTCTGAATGCCTGCCTTTCAATTACTGCTCCTTCGACCCTTGCGCTGTAAGGTAGACCGTGGCCACGGATGGTCTGTGTCGACAAGTCCATCCGGCTCTACAGAAACGCCCTGACCTTTAGCCTGCCAATGTGCGAGCCGCTAGCAGTCCTAATCAACTGGGCCGGATTAGCTCCACAACCTGATGACTTCCACTGCCAAGAGCTCAGACGCCCAAAGAGAGAGAGAGAGCAAGAGAGAGCGAAAGAGAGAGGGAGAGAGATGGATTCAGGAAAAGAATGAGAGACAAAGACGGCCAAAGTGGGATAGAAAAGAGAAGACCCCAGATAAAGGATAAAAAAAAAAAGGTTCAACTTTCAGTCTGGACGACAATGGACAGGACAGTAATGGCAAACGCCGCAGTTAGAAACTCAACAAAAGGCCCACGAGTGAGAGAGGGAGGCAGAGGCAACGAGACGGAATGGTTTCCTAAAGCACCTTGACAAACATGGTAGTTTAACTTACATGCTAAACACACAGCACAACATCTGAACGACTGCAGACGGAGAGAAAAAGAAAAAGGGACAGAGAGAGAGAGAGAGAGAGAGAGAGAGAGAGAGAGAGAGAGAGAGAGAGAGAGAGAGAGAGAGAGAGAGAGAGAGAGAGAGAGAGAGAGAGAGAGAGAGAGAGAGAGAGAGAGAGAATGCAGGAGGAGGTCTTTCATTAGATATGATGGCACATTTCACAGCTCCCTGACTTACAGAAACCCAATCCGGCGATTAGTCAGCGCTTTGACGTTATCTTAAGTTCCTTGTCAGAATTAATTTAGTGTGGGTGGGCTACAGCGAGGCTGTCTGTCTGTCGCGCTCCACTCCTCTCGTCCATTGGGGGGGGTCTCTCTGTGTGTGTGTGTGTGTGTGCGTGTGTGTGTGTGTGTGTGTGTGTGTGTGTGTGTGTGTGTGTGTGTGTGTGTGTGTGTGTGTGTGTGTGTGTGTGTGTGTGTGTGTGTGGTGTAGGGGGGATCCTTTTCAAATAAGCCCCAGCTCAACTGAGTGCCAAAGCAGCCGTCGGGGAACCGAATAACTGCCCTATCAAAGGGGCCCATTCTGTGCATGGAGAGAGGGGTGGGCTGGGAGGGTACAGGGGGTGAATGGGCCTGAATGAACAGGGGGGGGGGGGAAACAGATCTCTCCCTTGGCCAGGACCCATGGCCCCACTTTAGTGAAACAGATCTCTCCCTTGGCCAGGACCCATGGCCCACTTAGTGCCCTCGGCCTCCAGCCAGCAGGGCCCGCCGGACACCAGAGAGGAGATAACACCAGATACACTCACCTGACACACTTCTCCTGCACCGCTACACGCAAACTCAATCCCCTCCCTTGTTTTTTTTTTTGTTACGATGGAAATCTATGTTGTGTGTCTGTGTTCTCTGTGTGTCTTTAGAGACTGTACATTAAATCTCTGTCGACAAGCTATCACGTGACAAATTCATACACCGTTTCCAACACGCGCAAACACAGAAACAGACAAAGACACACACAGACACACACACACACACACACACACACACACACACACACACACACACACACACACACACACACACACACACACACACACACACACACACACACACACACACACACACACACACACAGAAACAGAGGCAGACACACACACACAGTCATGTCGCGGTACTTATGTTGCAGCCTGATCAAGATTGGCAGGAGGCTAGTGGAGGTTGGAGGCATCTATACTGTAAGGAGACTTGCACTGGCACTTAATTAGGTCTCTTCCTGTCCCAAACACACACACACACACGCACACACACACACACACACACACACACACACACACACACACACACACACACACACACACACACACACACACACACACACACACACACACACACACACACACACACACACACACACACACACACACACACACACACACACAAACACAGACACACAGACGCACACACATCCCCGGCTCAACCTGAGCCCTGTGCAGCCAGGGTCCCATCTGATGAAACTAATGGATTACAGCATTTCAATTTGTGGGAGCCGGCTCCGTTGTCAGCGTATCTTAATCTCTTTTAATTAGGGAGCAGCTCTTAGTCAAATGTCTGACATCCGATAGCTGGGAGCAGGCCAGTCACTTTGACCCATAAACAGGTGAGAGCTCGTTCACAGGGGCTGGCATTAGATACTGCATATCTCTTCCCCCCCCCCCCCGTCTTATTTCACTTTGTGTTTGCTCGTTGTATCGAGCCATCCTAACGTCTCGCCTCCTTCCTGTCCTCGCTCCTTATCGGCATCCATCCGCTGTCTGCGGCCTTCTCTGCATCCAGCCACTGTATGTGTGTGTGCACAGATGTGGGTGAGCGCACATACACACATACACATACACAACGCAGAACGCATGCACCTGCGCACACATGCACGTGCGCACGCACGCACATGCGCAGACATGCACAGACACACACACACACACACACACACACACACACACACACACACACACACACACACACACACACACACACACACACACACACACACACACACACACACACACACACACACACACACACACACACACCCCTTCTTGCGTTCAGGTGTGCCTGCATGCGCTGGCACCACAGGAGAAGGTATATTAGAAACTCACATCTAATCCAGGTTGAATTCAGGGAGAGAAACAGGGGATAAATGGAAGAAAGATTCCTTCTGCTGATGTTCTGCTGAGGGGACTGTCTGAGAGGGGATATGAAGTGGAGATGGCTGCAAACAGACACACTGACCAGTCCCCCCCCCTCCCCCCAAACCCCCTTATACCACCACGGACAGGATCGTCTTGTTTTTAGCCCCATTCCCCATTTTCCAGAGCCTTTGTTCTCATAATGGTTACCCCTCTGCCATCTGCGGGAACACAAAATAACCCTTTAATGCAAAGAGAGCAGAAAAATGGCCCGGCCTTCAGTAATAAGCCTTGAATTACCCACCGAAGGGTTTTCGTTTCAAGATGTGGAATCCTCAATTATTATGTTCCCATTTAGAAGAGATGGGAAAGAAAAGGGGTGGGGGGCAAAGGGAGAGAGTGAGGGAACCCGATGGAGAGGTATTGAGAAAGAAAAGGGGGAGCAAAGAGAATGAAGCAGAAGGTAGAGAAAGTGTGGGGGGGGGGGGCGCTGAAAAGAGAGGAGAAGGTGGCCAGACGCTAATGGCGCCAGAGTGAGGCTTTGTTGAGCCGTTACATTTAGCTTTTTTTCCTCGCAGGCTTTTTCTTGCCTTTCCACCACAAAGGATAAAAGAGCTAAAGTATCGATTTTTTTTCCCGTATTATCCTCATCATTTCCTCTGTATTTCTCACTCTCTATCTCTTAACCTTACCGAATCTTCATTTTCTCAGTGTGCCGCGGCAACGTTGAAATCCTTTCAACAGGTGTGGTGCGCCGTGACATCGAACGCTCAAAGGCACCACAAGTGTTGACTGTTAAGTGGCCTTTAATTCATGATTGTGAGCGGATGGATTTTTCTAGTTTGGATTTGATGCGCCCCTCATCAGAATTATACAAAAATGTTCCCATGACACACAAGTTCAATCAATCATCACAAAGAAGGTTGACGTGGTGTTTTGTTTTGATTCATTAATACTCAGACCATTATAGTCATAATATTGAGTATAATATGCACTATGACTTGAATGATGATGAAAAGTACGATAATGTATAATGCAGGCTGCTTCAGCAGACTCACCTGCCGGCATTGAGATGGAGCTTTTCCTCTGTGTCCTGGAGAAGCTGCTGGTAGTCCATCTCGCTGGGCACCCCGGGGACCAGCAGCGCCATGAAGGCATGGTCGTGTGGAAAGTCCCCCGGCCACTCCATGACCCCCCTGCTGGACCACAACCACAAGGAATTCAGGGGACATGAAGACAAGTCACCCAGAACATCATCCACTTCACAGTGTGCATATGGCACAATGTCTCTATGCTTAAAAGGAAATCATGTGTTTTTATTGTTTTATTGTTGCATCAACGCAAATGCAAAAAGCGCCCGATAATGACTTCCAAAAGCAAACAATTTCAAGAATACCACACATTGCTTGCTAATCTTCATACCGCCCACTGACACAAGCCGTCTCTCCCAACAACATAACGCACACTACCACACATGAGTCACACCATTGACTCATGTGTGTCATTCGCTTTACTCTGGATGGGTTCCTGAATCATAGGTGCAGATGATTTACACTTGACAGCCGAAGGGAAGCGGTATGATCAACAAAATATGCGTTGACTCCAGACATCCCCCCCCCCAAATATGATAAACATCATAGAACGCTCTAATCAAAATACATTGCCTCAGCTTCCCACCATCACCACCTACAGACACTACAGTGGATCGACACTGGCAAGCGCCCTGACACTGTAAATCTACCATCAGACAGGCTCCACTTACAGACGGCTACGTCTTTGTGATACCACCACTCTGACTGAAGAGGACCACCTCCATTCCAAGGTGTTGTCGGAGGGATACACACCAGAGTGGGATTGACTGGTTAGCACAAAGTGCTAACCAGTCAATCCCACTCTGGTGTGTATCCCTCTGACAACACCACATCAACTTTGTCATCAAGCGTGAGTCAAGTGCAAGGTAATGGGAGGGCACCAAGCATCAATTTCGCCATTCTCCCGCTCTCGCCCCCACTACTGCACCGGCTGCTCTGATTTTAATAATTCCTGTCAAACTCCTGAAAGCGTGCTGCTCTTCCGCTGCACACGCACACAGTACACACTCAGCCCGAGCTCTGACAGCAGAGACAGGGAGAGGCTCAACATTCATTGAGGTGCATGTGAAAGGCAGCCATTCCAGATGTACAAATATTAAGTTTGATTTTCTCGATAGTTCAGCCCCTGCGTTGTAATCGTCCTCTATTCTCCATCCCACTAACCAACATCCTCTTTCAACATCCTCATTCTCGCTGCGTGTGTCAATGATTAAGTAACTAAGTCCATTGGGCACCGCTTATTGCATAGTAGGGTGTTTGTCAATGTGTCTTTCAGACAGCCAACTACATAATGAAATAAATGTTGGCCAGGTGGTTTGTCTGAAAGTGTCACTGAGTAGTGGGATGTAAATAATGGTGGTTTTGTGTGTGTGTGTGTGTGTTGTGTGTGTGTGTTGTGTGTGTGTGTGTGTGTGTGGTGTGGTGGTGTGTGTGTGTGTGTGTGTGTGTGTGTGTGTGTGTTCTTACCAATCAATCTTGTCAATGAATGAATGTATGTATAAGCGTTGACCTTCTCAATTAGTTTTTGATTGTGTTTGTGCACAACAAGGCAGTTTTATGTGTGTATTGTTAAGGATTCATCAGTCTGAACACGCAAACTCATTAGAGCTATGCTTCACAAAGTCTCCAGTGTGCTATCATTAGCTTCCTACAGAGCAGATGTTTAAGGGCCTACCGAGTATTGAGTGTTGCCACAGCGATGACGGTGCTGGCTAGGCCATGCCAAGCTACTCTGTGTCTGCCACATACATTGAATCAGAGGCAATTGCTGAGAGTAGGAAGCATGAAACAGAGAGAGAGAGAGCAGAGAGCGAGAGAGCGAGAGAGCGGAGAGCGAGAGAGCGAGCGAGAGAGAGCGGTGTGTTATCAACTGCAGTTCAATCTCTCTTGATCCAGCCTGTCTACATCGGCAAGGGTAACACACAGGGCCATTTACAGTAATGAGTTTGTCCTAAAATATTTAGCAGCACATCCCCCAGGACACCTGCTTTAAGCCACTTAGAGCATGACAAGTTAAAGTCAAAATTATTTTAAAGGGGGCAGCTAAGAGTCAGCTGTGTGGGAAAATTCATAAATTAAAGGGGTGCATAATCTAAGATTACCACGCTGCTGAGACTGATTTAAAGCTCAGGGTGGTAGGATGGATTGCTCTGCAGCAAACGCTGAACTGCTCATCTGTGGATACAGCACCGATGAATTTTAGATGGTAAAAAAAGAAAATGCTCATGGAAACACAATGGAATGGAAAAATAATTGCATTATATACACGCACGCGCGCACGCACACATGCACACACGCACACACACACACACACACACACACACAGCACACACACACACAATCTTAAACAACAGCAGAAAAACTACAACCTCTTGAAGTACATGATTCCACAGGTCAGGTGACACATCTCCACATTTCAATTGTCATCCAATAAAAAAGTGAGAGAACAGGCAAAACCATGTGTGAGTAAAGTCATTTTATCCATCCCACACAGTGTTTTGATTAATTTGGCCGCACTCTGCAACACTGCTTCAATCTATTGATGTCAGAGGGCAGTCATATGTTCTTCCCTCAGCCCCACAGTATCTCAATGAGGTTAGGTCTGAGGCCTTGACTTTGGTCATTCCATAACTTTAATTTGTGCAGGTGTGCCTGAGCTCACTATGCTGTTGAATGTTTCACTTTCCACTTTCCAACACAAAGCCAACATCTCATGTTGGCCTATTTTTTTATGGTGGTCTCAATGACTCAATGTGAAGTGTGATTTTTCGAGTCATTTGAATACTAAGATAAAGATGGCAGAACTGTATGCTACTTTTCTGCTTGAGATTCCAACAAACATTATTATAAACATTGAACTACCAATTCAATATCAGAAAAACAATATTTCTTCAAGCCCAACATTGCAGGGCTATTATATGACTGTTGCTAGTTAACTTCTTACCTCTATTCAATTTAACATTGTAGGTTGCAATTACAACCTACTTTTTTTTAGAACCTGCATATTGTATAACAGTCTAACAGTTTGCTGAAAACATCTCCAGCTTTTGGAAGATGTATTTAGCAAACCTTTAGGACAAGTATAATGTGCTCTAATGTATATGCAAGTATACACAGATAACATAGACACAACAAATAATTGATATGCCAACGTCCTCAAGCAGGTTATCAGTTATCAAATGTATGTGATTTTAGAATTATATTACATAGTCGAACCCCTTGTTCAGCAGAAGGATCTCCTTAATTGTGCCCTCCTTAGAACTGCAAATTAATGACACCCGTTAGATGACAGAAAACACTGACGAGCATTTCTACACAACGTCGTTATATTTAACAGCATCGCTTGAAAGTCCAACGTACCAATCTGTAAGGGTGCTGTTAATAAATGTTCAGGATTTATCAATAGAAACTACAACAGTAGTAGGTAAATACTGAAGCAATGTACATGGTATTCCGTTATTTCCGACACGGAGAGCGTCCGTGACAACCACCCGGAAGTTAAACATCATAAACCTTCCGCTCACTGGAACGGTCCAATATTAGTGTTTAAATAGGGGTGTTTCGGTCATGTTATAAATAAATATAGAACATTAAATTAAATATGACTACATTTTAGTAGATAGAACATATTATTAATGTATATACATTTGAATAATATTTATCAATTGAAAATATCTGAATTGAGGTTGGAATACAAAACTCTTAATCTTTGAAATATCCCATTGTCAGCTGACGATGTCGGGTTCCAGCGGGTATCGACACTGTAGGAGGACCTATGCGTTGATATGGTTAGACATTCAAAACAAACCTTGAATTTGGTTGTTTAGATTTATTATACCCCTGAAACATGCATTAAACGTTGACAATCTGGGAAAATTGGCGCGTCTCTCTAAGTCATGAAAACTGCCAAATGTGCTGCTTAATGCAATTGCAGAGTTTAAGTAAGTTGAATACTAGTTATGTTTGTACGTAAGAATCCAAATCAACCCAAATGACGTGAGGTTATAATGTTAGTATTTGTACACATTGTTTACTTTAGCATTGCAAAGGTACGGATGTCTATCCGTCACCGTGCATACCGAAACGCTATTAATACTTACAACACGCTGATTAAGAGATAAGGAATGCATTTCACTTCAATTCACTTCATTATGCTCAGAAGCTGCAGAAACGAATTCAGGAAGTTATGAAATATGTATGACTTTAAACAATTCCCTATTGATCCAATTTACATTGATGTTATGTACATTAATAACCCTGTAGGATGGCGAGCTCCAAACGTGTCATGCAAATCTCGGGCATTAAAAATCGAACCCAGAAGCGGAAAGTAGTCGAAGGGATTCTGAGCCTTGGTGGAAAATATATTGGCGGTTCTGTGAGTAAAATGCAAGACAACCAATGGTATATTTAACCAGATTTATATGTCAACTGGTTATGCCATGTTTAACAGCAAATCTATTTCTTATTTTATTCAAAAGTGTAGGCCTACAAATGGTTTCACTTTCACTATCACGTGTGTGATGTTGTTACGTTGCACAGCAGTAGTTGACAGATGACGGATCATGTCTATTCATTAACGATATCTTTCAGGGCTATCAACAAGACATCACACATCTTATAGTCCCTGGATTCTCGAAAAGTGAGAAGTTTTTGGCAGCTTGTGCAGCAGGTAATTTCCCACCAAGTTAATTTGATGCATATACACTTTATGTTGTTTATTGCTATATATCAACACATCAGGTTATAAATTCTAAATTATACTGTCAGTCCTATGATAATATGGCAAACAGAGGTTTGTTACCTTGAAAGAGAATTGTAATGTATCACACAAATGATGCCACATTTTGAAAGCATACCATATTGATCTAGACTTTAATGAATTAAATGGTCTAAAATTAATATAATACATTTTACAGTGCATTTATTTCCTGTTGAATCGTGGACATTTGAATAAACTATTCCATTACAAAAAAAGGCCTTGTTGGACTGTCAATAAAAAATACTACTCAAGAGTCATATTCCTGAGTCAATTTCTCTAGAAAATGTAAAGACAGGTAACTCTTCATATTCCCCACCCTCTCCTTCCAGGAAAATGGGTGTTGACTCAAACGTACGTGTTGGACAGTGTCCAAAGGGGCTCCTGGCTGCCCGAGGAACCCTACGAGGTGGCCTTGTCCCAGAGCTCCCAGCCAGCCCACAACCCCGTCAGGCAGTGGAGGAAGAGGGTGGCCGATGGGAGCCTTCCAGGGGCCTTCCACGGCTGGACGGTTCTCCTGGTAGTAGCTGACCCGCTGAGTAGAGCCATCTTCAAAAGGTGGGATCACACAAAAACATTTAGAATATAGGCAATGACGATATTTAAAATAAATGACCAGCTATATATTTTAAACAAAAATAACATATGTATTTATATATTATATATATTGGAATTGTTTTTTTTGCTTTTCAGGCTCCTAAAAGCAGGCAAAGCCGAAGTATACCTATCGACGCCTCCTCCTCCTCATGCAGCCATTACTCATGTCCTGGCAAAGCCCCTACCTGAGGACCTGCAGGGCCAGATTGCCCCCTGCTATCCGGTCAAACATGTGGTCCATCATCTTTTGGGGGTAATAGACTTCATACTCTGCTAACTGTCCACAATTTTGCCATGCCTGCATCACGTCTATTTAGTGTGAGTATGCTGACGATTGTAAGAGGAAATATATCAATGAACTATCACAGAAAAGGTTGTGCAAGATGTTGCAAACTCAATTCATATAGGTTTGTACCAATTCAATAAAACAAGCAGTGTCTAAGTGAAAATAGGATAACCATTTTCCAATGTATGATAATTCACCAAAGAGGAGCTTAACCATTCTTCAACCTAGAAGTGTACGGAATCTTATGTTTTGTCGTGATTTTTTTCTTCCAGGGCCCTTTGGTTGATTTGCACGGTACTTTGGAAGCTGAAGAAGAATCGCCAGCAGAAGCTGAGCCACCTTTAATTGAGTTTTGTCAGTTGGAGAAAGAACTCAAGGAGTACATTATCAAACGAGAGGTAGGCACCTCACTTCATTTAATCAATCATACTTAGATAAACCAGGTGTTCGATTTCTCGACCGTAATGAAGTGCATGTCCTGTATCGCGTCGTTCTACATAATCTTATTTTATAGGAACAGCCCAGACTCTTGTTCCCGGAGTTCCTGAGCTTCCATGAATCATACAGTCTGAACTCAAAGGTGACGCATGCAGACACACACACACCCTACCCTGACCAGAGTACGAGTGCTCCATCAAGTACAATGGGTCATTCAATTTCCTTTTATGTCACATGTCTGAGCGTGAAGTGACAGCTTGAACAAGGGCACATCATACCCAGGTCAGCGGTTTAACCACTGCTATGAACTGATTTACCAGGTGTGATTGGCATATCTATTAGCAATAGTCTCCCTAGCCCTGTCCATAACTTACCCAAGTGAATCTCTGTCAGATGGAGATCACAAGAGCTCTGGTATTTCCTTTCTGGGCTCACTGAAGCTAAATGCAATTGCCCATTACCTGAAAGAAATGACCCCATTCTCTTCCTGGGATCTTTGATGTCCATCAACTTCTTTATTTCTTTACTATTTTGCCCTCCAAAGCCAGACTTTATTTCTTTGCATACCATTATTAGGATTTTTTATTTCCCCACTATTATTTAATCATGTACTTCCTGCCACCTCCTTCTGCTAATCTACTTCCTGTCCACTCCAACAGGCGGTGGAGGCAGAATTCAGCAACGTGGGCTCTATGATTGAGAGCGGCCTCTTCTCGGAAGCCTTGGACTCAATTAGGGACACTCTATCTCCTGGGCTGCTGCCGCCTGCAGCCTTCCTGGTGTCTCTCTTGGAGCACGCGCTGCAGGTAGCCCCACGTACATGACAGTTCACCGTCCCGGCTGAATGCTATTGGTTACAGAGGATCAACGGTTACTGCTATCGGTTACTGAGGAAAAAAGCCCTGCGAAAACGTATCAGTCTTGACCCTTTTTTTACCCAGCCATAAGCGTTGCATTGTCTATTTCTGAATGAAATGTAAAAAAGAAAAAGAAAAAAAGAGTAGAATAAAGGTAGAAATCGATAGCTTTGAAGTGTAAATATGTTCAGAGTTTTTCTGATGGGAGTTATTTTGACTTTGTACCGCTGTACCACACATTCTTACTCAACAGGGAAATGCGTCGGCCGTCTACCTCCGGAATCTGCAGCAGGTTCTACACAGCCTGCTGTTGAACAGCCCCTCCTGGCCGGTTGCTAATACTGTGAAGAAATATTTTTCTGAGCTGCTGCAGTGTCCTCAGTGCAAGAGAGGCCTCTGGCCTTTCATAGAGACCATTATAAGGTACACATCACAACACAACACATCCGTGTCCTCCACTTGAGGGTTGAAGTTAGTATATCGATGATAGATACATGTATGTATGTGTGTCTGTCCAGCTCCCGTATGTCTAGTGATGCTGCATGCCATCCCTTCCCGGGGCCCGCCTCGCCATCTCTGCTGTGTCTCCATGGCAACCTGCTGGCGTTGGTGCTGAAGCTGTTCCAGGGCGAGGTCCACTCAGTCACAGCACGGTAATGCTGTGATTTGAGGAAGCGCCCTGTTTTTTTTTACACGTCATCTTAAAATAAAAAAACACATATGGTTCATATTTTAGTGTGCGTTACCTGACTTTTCATCGTGGATTATTTAGTTAAAAATCGATTTGATGACACATTCTCACTACATGTTAGCACTTAAGTACCTTAGGTCGAAACCTTTTTAAACAAACTTTTGAGAGTCTGCTCCGATACTAACAGTGTATTTCCGGCCCAGGGACTCTGGCCTTCTGAAAGCAGCAGGGGTCTCTCGACTG
>OLKM01002092.1:15000-20000 GCA_900291075.1 Melanogrammus aeglefinus | reverse complement strand
CTGTTTTAGTTACAAGTTACAAGTTGAAGAAGTTCATTGTGGAAAATAGAAAAAGCCGCCTTGGGGAGTTGCAACTATTTTCCGATGGAGAAGAAGCTCTCAGACCTGGGAGTTAAAATAGACACTTGTCATTTTGCCGTCACCAATCCATCTACTCATTTGTCAGCTAATTAATCGGCGCCTCTCTCTGCTCGCTCGTCGTGGTTTTGAGCGCTGTCGCTTGGCGTCGCGCGAGACAAGCCCCGGCGAATGTATTCTGAGCAGTCAAGACGGAGAAAATTTCTGATTCGGTGATTAGAAAATGCCAATCAGGCGTGGTTCATCGGTGCAGCGCGGTTGACGGCTCTTACACATAAAAACATTTCAAATGTAACTCCTGGCGAGACACGGGGGCTTCACACGGTTCAAGACTTCACAAAGGAGTCCAATGTTAGAAGCAATGGAGTCTTTAGAGGGAGACTATGTAAGGTGCACTGTGTTTTGTTCGGTGTAGTTTAGTTTATTTTTTCTTTTCTTGACCTGAAATGGTACTGATACATAGTCTCTCCATTTTCTGATTCTCATCTCCTCTCCCTTCATCATGCAAAGGTTTGGGCTTCCAATGCATCTTATCAAACACCAGACACCATCAGAACCCCCCCCACACTCACACACACACACACACACACACACAAACACACCCCACACACACAGACACGCACCCCACCAGAAGAAAGGACCTCTTGAAGATAAAATGGCAACCGAACATTTGCAATATTTCCCCACCCCACCCCCTTTCTGTGCTTTGAAATAAAGGGACCCCTTTGCTCTTATCCCCTGGCTCCTCTCTGCCCCCCCCCCCCCCACCACCACCCCCCTACCCTTTACCCCCCCACCCCCTGCTGCCCCGGCCTCAGCTCAGTGTGTGCTGGAGTGGAGCCTCTGTACCCGTGTGGGCGTCCTGGGGAGAGGCTAGTAAAGCGTTTATTAGGGGGCTTTGCAGTCTTGTATTATTCTGGCAAGCAGCGAGCCACTCATGCTTGGCCTTTAACTTCCCTCTGAAGTTCAGCCATACATGAAAAGAGGGCGGCCGGCCCCTTAATGTATTCCTGGTTTAATAGTATATGGTCAAAGAAAAGGGGGGAAATATAGAGGAGGGAATGGGAAGAAAGTGGTAATGGAAATATGGTGGGAATTCCACTTTGTTTGTTTATTTATTTTCCGACCTGGGCATTGGTCGCCCGGCGCCGCCCATCACAGAGTGCCGTGGCCGACGCCCACTGGAGCCTTTGAACCGCGGCGCTGTGGCGGATCCTGTTGAGGGCTTTGTGCTCGAGCTCTCTACCAGAACTTACCCCCGACACCCAAAAGGAAGGACAGGATAAAAGACTGATTCTCCTGCCCTCCACCTGCCTACGCTATTAGCTTTGTGGGGCTTTGGTTCATGGTAGAAAATCGCGTCGCCTCCAAGTAAAAAAAAAAAAGGAAAACGAAGCAAGGGGAAAAGCAAATGAGCACCCCCCCCCCTCCCCGCGCCATCTTTAATGTTTTTTCTCAGCCCTCTCTTTTCTTTTTCCTTTTTTTTCTCTCCAAAGATCTTTCTCATCATTCTTCCTAAATCCCATCTTATTGGAGGCTGGTTTTGCGCTGGTTAGGGAACTCTCCCTGGGTTGTTACTGGTGTGCCTGCCATGGATGGATGGGGGGGCGGGGGGGGGGCAATGGGCAGGACATAGGGCACACCCTAATTTCAGATTGCTCTCTTCTCTTCTCGTTTCTCTTTCGCCGCCTCTGCCGGTGGTGCGTTTGGGTGCCTCTTTCGGCGTGTGTGCGTGGGTGTGTGTCTACATGTCAATACATATGTGTATCTGCCTTTTGTTTTCCCGCGGAAGGCGAGACGTGTCTGCACCGAGCGTGCAAGAGGAACCAAGTGGAGACGGTCCGACACATCCTGTCGCTCCCCGGAGTGGACGTCAACGTTAAAGGTAGGAGAGAAGCTTTTTCCAAAACTCGGGAATTTCTCTGTCTTCTTTACGTATCGTATGCCCTCCTCCCTTCCCTGTTTGCCTTCACTGCATGGAGGAGCCATTAATACGGGCGGTGTGGGGTTGGGGGTTGGGGGTGGGGGGTGCGTGTGCGCGTCATCAATGGGGTTAACCTTTAGTTAAAATGAGCAGGGTGTGTCTTGGAGCAGCGGGGTGGGTTTCAGATGCACGTCGGTTTTTTGTGATTTAGAGCCACTTTGCTAAGTGAGCGGAACGCCCTTTGATATTTCCAAATTACTTTTCTTTCGCTGTGCGTTTCAAACGCCGTACATCTCTGGGCTGGAATGATGAGTTCATGAATATGCTTTCTGTTTGAAACTAGTTATGTGCCTTCCAGTGTGTGTCGTTACTGTTGAAGAGCACCTTTCATGTGTGGCAGAGGCGGTGGCGAGAATGCATTCCTGCGTTTGTACGATTGACCGAGCTAACCCAAATTTTCAAATTATGAAAGAATTTATATTTAAAACAATTAAAAAGCTTGCAACTGGATTGATGATTATTAAACGTTTTGAATGTAAAGTAAATGACAGACTAAGAATAAGGGCGCCGCACTAGTCTGAGTCATTTTCCATTATTTTCCAGTGAAATTTTCTTCCCCATCCGAACGCCGCTTGTGTTCCTCACACTTGCTTGCGTTCTTTTCTGTGTGTCTTTTTTTTTAAATTTATCTAAATGCCCATTTGCATTGTTTTTGTTTACTCCAGACCACGTCGGCTGGACGCCGCTGCACGAGGCGTGTAACCATGGCAGCAAGGCGTCTGTGGAGGCCCTGCTGGCCCACCGCCCCGCCCCCCACCTGGAGACCGCCGTGGACGGCGTCAGCCCCCTGAAGGACGCGCTGACCAACGGACATCTGGACATCGCCACGCTGCTGCTGGAGCACGCAGGTGGACACGCCGACACGTTGCGTTACATTCACACCGCCTCTTTCCCTCGACGGATTGGGGCTATTGACGTATCCGTGTGTTTTTTTTCCCAGGTTGTATTACAAAGGCGAATTTGTAACACTGTGACAGTGTATTTGCGTATATTTGCATAACGCAATCTGATTGGCCGACGGATCCGTCGCTGCCTTGAAAAGTTGACCATTTCCCAACTTTATGAAATAGACAACAGAGCCGACAGAACGGGCGGACCCACAATGCATTTCGAGAGCGCTCCATGCAAAGACAATGAGATCCGTCGACGGACGCATGTAGTCTGAATGTAACCTCACCCTGTGAGCTCTCCAACCCTCCAGCCCGACACTGGGAATAAGACATTCTGTTTAGGTTTCGCCAAAACAAATTACCGCTCACATGCAATTCATTCCTTTTTCTGGCTTGCGCACATCCATTAGCCACAACCGACTTTTAATGTTGTCCGTCATATATTTGATTTATGTGAGTGCTTGTGCTAAACACGTGCCAAGGTACATATTGCTTGCACCAAAAAGAAAAAGGAATCATGCCACAGTTTTGCTATTCGAGCTGTCAAACTATCCAATATAGCGGACTACTTTCTCAACTTGAATCCCTTCCTCAATCCTTTGAATCCTTTCTTACTGGTCACTGTACTCGTTCAGATATGAATCCCACATGTACATCCAAATATTTCCCTGTCATACCGTCATCTTGTCGGTGTACCCTTCACTGTGTTAATATCACAAAGATGTCGATGTGTGATAGTGGATTTATGCCTTTTGGTGGACACTTTCATCCAAACACCTTCCATCCTTCCCACTGTGACTGTATTCATTCTCAGACTGGCCCCAGGTGGAAATATAGCTAACAAGCAATAGCTAACGCAATGCTAGCTTCCACAGTTGAGCTACACAGGGCCAGAGGTCCATGTGTCAGTATCGCCCAGGTCTGCCTGTGGCTACGGTTAACAGATTCATTGGAGCTGTGCTTCTTGACCTGTTGAATGCCACTCTCTGCTGTTTCACGTGGTTTTCCCCACCAAAAAAATAATTCATCAATATAGCAAAGATGCACTTTTAATTGTTTATGAAATGACTGAGGTGAAACAGGGCTTGTGTGTTTGTCAGTTTGCTGTGCGTGATTGCTTCTGTCTGTTTTGTTGCATTTGTTTGCCTTGCAGGTATAACTTGACAGTGGGGGGGAGTGGATGTGCTTCTAGTGTGCGCATGTGCCTTTATTCATACACTGTGTGTGTGTGTGTGTGTGTGTGTGTGTGTGTGTGTGTGTGTGTGTGTGTGTGTGTGTGTGTGTGTGTGTGTGTGTGTGCGCGCGCGCGTTTAAGGGCGTCACAACCCCTGCGGAGACAGGGTTGAACCAGTCTGCCGCACACTTCAGTGTGCTTCTGCTCCCGTTCACTTCCCGCTCTGACTAATTAGAACTAATTTGATCTGACTTTCCCATTAACACATGTACATATTCTGGCCTCAAAAAATAAATTAGACTGGGATTGTTTGGTCCCGCAGAGAACATAGGCAGTCTCTCTCTCTCTCTCTCTCTCTCTCTCTCTCTCTCTCTCTCTCTCTCTCTCTCTCTCTCTCTCTCTCTCTCTCTCTCTCTCTCTCTCTCTCCTGTCTCTCTCTCTCTCTCTCTCTCTCTCTCCTCCTCTCTCTCTCTCTCTCTCTCTCTCTCTCTCTCTCTCTCTCTCTCACCCATTCACCGGTATTGGAAGGAGCGAGCTAAAGGAGGTCAGACGTCGTAGAAGAAGCTCCGTGTGAGAATGAGCGGGGCTGGTTGGAAGTGCGTGCGTGCCGCAGACGTCTGGCCTGCTGTCTAGGCCAGGTCTCCAGGCGGGGCTGCGGGGGTAGAGCTATAGGCGAGGGTTGGTCTTACCTTCAGGGCAACGCAGTGCCCTCCACACAGTTCCCACCTGCCGACTCCCACGGCCCACCGCAGTGGGGGGCCCCCAGGGGCCGGTCGAGACCGCCGGCAGCGAGAGACGGTGGCCTACCACACAATGCCGTGGAGTTTATCTACAGTATCTCCCTCTCTGAGTCTCTCTCGCTCAGCCTCGTTTC
>OLKM01002092.1:0-10000 GCA_900291075.1 Melanogrammus aeglefinus | reverse complement strand
TATCGGGATAAACACAATTTGAAGGCCTCTTCATCCACACAGCGTTGGACAGAGATAATAATGCACTCCACGTTCTTCCGGACAGAGCACCTGCTCATCAGCTGACTGAAGCCAGAGCTCCACAAATCAAGTTCTTCTCACTCACAGTCACATTATTTTGATCGCCCGGAGGAAGGAACTTCAAACTAATTCGGAATCATCACACCCCTCACCGTTCAATAGAGAACCGAATGCTAATGTAGTGCCGTCCTATTATTCTCCTAATTTCATAAAGGTGTGTGCTGAGAATGTGGTTCTCCATCTTCCCTGATCTCTTCCTCTCTCCTCTAACTATGGAGCACCGCTTCTATTGTCTGTGGGCTTTTTTTAGAACACGAATCAATGAGGTGCTTAGCGCATCACCCGTTCCCCTGGATGTGCCCGATGCCCTCGAACCAAACTACCGCTGTGGAGAGGATGACACAGAGCCAAGGGTTGGTGCCCATGCCCCGTCTCCCAACGCACACACACACACACATTATACTCAGACTCATACACATATATTCATACTCACACATACACACGCACACAGGCACACTCACACACATACACTCACAAATATACTCACAAAGGTATACTCGCACACACAAACACACACATATACATATACAGTACAAATATACTCTCACACACACACACACACACACACACACACACACACACACACACACACACACACACACACACACACACACACACACACACACACACACACACACACACACACACACACGTCCCGGTAGTCTCTGCCCTCTCTGGGTGGATGTGACGTGGCCGAGTCGACGAGACACATTCAAATCAAACGCTTTGGTTATTCCGCCGGCGTGGCGATGGTTGTCTTTGATTAGCTCCGCCCACCTGGTTATCCTTGACCCCCCCCATTGTTTTTTTGTTTGTTTGTTTCATCCTCCCCCCCACTCCTCTCCCCCAGCCCCCCCCCCCCCCCTCCACCTCAAGTGTCTCTCCCTGCTCTCCACTGTGGTGCTCCGCTAGCATTGTTGTTTTGTTGTTGTTGTTGTTGCTGCCGTCGTTGTTAGCGTTCGTTGTGGCCCGCCGACGTGTGGTGCAGTGCCCCTGGCTGCAGTTAGTGTTAGACACACGCACACACACACACACTCACACTCACACACACAGAGGATGTTTTCCCCGCCTGGTAGCCTCGTCTGCCTAGCCGCCACTCCAGCCTCAGACCAGGAGGTTTGAAGGGAGAGCGAGCGAGAGACATAGCCTCTCCATGCCTCGCTCTACGCAAAGCATAGAACGGGGGGAGGGGCATGGCATCCCTCGCCCGCTCCCCCTCTCCCTTTCTCTCTCTCTCTCTCTGGCGTTCTCCCCCCCTTCTCTCCCCTCCTCCACTCGCGCGTTTTTATTTCTTGTCTTCGCCTGCCCTCTAAAGGCAAAAGGGCTCTGCGTGTGTGTGTGTGTGTGTGTGTGTGTGTGTGTGTGTGTGTGTGTGTGTGTGTGTGTGTGTGTGGTGTGTGTGTGTGTGTGTCGATGTTCTCACTCAGTGCTGTGATGTGTTGAGTGTCTGAGTGTCACACTCATCACACACAGCTGCGAAGACAGCACACACACACTCAGACACACGCGCAGACGCAGACACACACAGTCACACACACACACACACACACACACACACACACACACACACACACACACACACACACACACACACACACACACACACACACACACACACACACACACAGTCACACAGACACGGACATGCATACACACACACACCACACATACACAGTCACACAGACACGCACCAAACACACGCATGCCTGCATGTACATATACACATAAAGAACAATGTAATTACCCTGTTCTCTGTGTGTGACGTCCCCCGATGTGCTGCTTTTATCTGCACAGCAGCTTGTCTGACATCCGGCACACATACCTGGACACACTTCAGTCACATGTTTAGATGCAGCGGCCAAGACCACCACAATACCATGCCCCAGACACTAGACAAAGTGTGTGTGTGTGTGTGTGTGTGTGTGTGTGTGTGTGTGTGTGTGTGTGTGTGTGTGTGTGTGTGTGTGTGTGTGTGTGTGTGTGTGTGTGTGTGTGTGTGTGTGTGTGTGTGTGTGTGTGTGTGTGTGTTTTCCGTGCGATGCCTCTCTAGTGTGGGATGCCTTCAAGAGAGCCCCGTCACACCCTCCGCTAAAAAGGGAAAGGGCTACTAAACATGACTTGACATAGCAATAGACACATACAGTATATACAGTATCTATATCTATTTATCACACAGCCCTTCTCAATGCTGTGGAGCGCTCCGTTCACTTGCATGGGCCTTCCTGAATACCGGCTGTGAATTATTGATGATTGACCGTTGCTAAGCATATATTGACCGCTGTCAAGGAAAGTGGATTTTTTTGCCTCTGAGTCACGTCTTTGGTATCCCTCCGCAAGTGACCCCAGTGTATTCGGTTGCCAAGCGACTTCAACGTCTTTGGTGGACTATTTTTTAGACCCACCGTGTGAAGTTATTATTTTGTTTTGGCAAGTAGCCTTGTAATAAGCAAGATAATGTATAGAATGTCACCGGTCATTATCCCGGCGTCCTATACATTATCCCTTACAAATTTCACAGATTTGTGTCGTAGGACTTGCGCGCCACGTATGTAATCCACCAGACGGTTTCACTGACAACACAGAGCGAGACTGTCAGATGAACCAAACAGACAGAGACGGGACGCCTTTGCCTCCACTCATGCGGGGGATCTGAAGACCAAACGGGCCGGTCTGCGCCGGCAGTCTTGACGGCAGCGAGCGGCTCGTCCACGCCAGTGTCAGTCCCCCCCCTCACAGCCTGTCAGCCTCGCTGACACGGGGACGAGGGGGACCGCCGCAAAACACAACCACCACTCCTCTTCACGGCTGGCTCACTCGCTGTGTGTGTGTGTGTGTGTGTGTGTGTGTGTGTGTGTGTGTGTGTGTGTGTGTGTGTGTGTGTGTGTGTGTGTGTGTGTGTGTGTGTGTGTGTGTGTGTGTGTGTGTGTGTGTGTGTGTGTCTCTATGTGTGTGTGTGTGGCCCTCTTCGTGTGTGTGTGTATGGTGTGTCGGTGTGTGTGTGTTGTGTGTGTGTGTGCCCCTCTCCGTGAGTGTGTATGTGTGCGGTGTGTGTGTGTGGCATTTCGCATGTCTTTCCCGTGTCCGGGTGACATTGGTTACGACTTTGTATTTTTGTCAATTTGTCTAGTCCAAAAATAAGGAGTGTACACACACACACTCGCAGATATTTATTCCATGTGAAGGAGCTGATGCGTATGAAGAATGAAAGCCGATGCGAGGAGATGCAAAACACTCTGGACTCAAAGGAGGGAGTGCTTCCTGGCACTAATTGCGCCGTGTGCCATGTTGGAGCCGTGCGCCGCCTGTGGTTGCCTTCCCCCTACAGAGTAACGCTGGGCATTGCATATGCTCCCCAACATCACACAGCCGGCTCATTACTAACGTTCAGCTCGGATATATATAACCACCGAGGAAACTTTCATGGACTTTTCCCTTCAGTTTGTCACAGTAACTGTTAGCGGTTCAAAGTACGTGTGGTATAATGTCTCGAGCTGCGGTAAAAAAAAAAACCCTCCTTATTTGCGGGAAGTCTTAATAAAAAAAAAAGACATGGGTGATGCGTAAACACTTGTGTAGCACGCGCTGCCACACTCCACTGTGACGGCGTGTCCCTCCCGGTGCTTCAGGGGGCATCCTGTTGGAGCGTAGACCTGAAAGGCTGATGCTCCCGCCGCAGTATGGGACGCACCTCCGCACAAAGGCTCCATTCACACCTCGCTAAAGTGGTCCCTGCTTTCAGGGCATCCTCATTCTCTGAGGCCCAGCATGTGCCTGTTCCAAGCAGGAGTGACAGTGTGTGTGTGTGTGTCGGTGTGTGTGTGTGTCGGTGTGTGTGTGTGTGTGTCGGTTTGTGTGTCGGTGCGTGCTTATGTGTGTGTCTACCTGCGTACGTATGTTTAGAGGTGGTGTTCCCAAGGAAAGAACACATAAAATGGAGCGTAGCCATCCCTGGATCCCAGTGCGTCCTTTATCGCCTGGTCTCCCCCATTAGAACCACTACTCGCTCGATGGGGCCTAATGGCACATGCATAATGTAGTGCCGGCCTCCGCGCGACTTCCCGGGAACCACGCCACTTTGCTCCCACACGCGTTACCGGTGGCTCCCTCTCTCATCTCTTGACCCCTTCTCTCTCCCCGCGGCTCCCGCTCATCTCCCCGTGTCTAGTGGTTGATTTAATCCCACCTCCACTCCTCCGTCCTTGACTCCACCCGCCATCCCCACCGCCCTTCCTGTCCTCCATGCCTGACACCCCCCCCCCCCCCGATTTCGATATTGCTCTCTTATGTATAGCCTCCTCCTCTTGTGTGTTAGCAAACCATTTAGTTTGGTCAGGGAGGGAGATTTTGTTATTTCTCACTGCGCTGACGTACTGAAAAGGTTGACGAGTGCGGGCGCGAGTCTGCAGGTAGCAGGTGTGTGAGTTGCGATCACCAAATGAGGTTTGGTGATTGTGGTTCGCTGAGTTCCCTTGAAAGGTTTCTCTGGGTTTATATGAACTCGTGAATCACACACACAAACGCGGGCACACACACAAGCACATAACAAATAACTGCCCTTCTTTGAAAAACCTTCCTTTCCCTCCCACCCTGCGAGTCTGTTCAGCGGCTGGCCGTGTATCAAACATCCTTTCCGCCATCGGTGGTGAAACACGTCATGCCCAAAACTTGCATCACAAGTGGCGGCGGTTTTGCCCGGACTCGAAAGAGTCGAGTGCCTTTGGAGCGGTTTGCTTTTAAAAAACAAACCGGGGCGTTTAAAAGGAGACAATAGCGCTCACACTTGACCCGCGAGGCAACAGAGTCTGACGCGCTAAGAGGGCTTTCCAGCGGCAACACACTAACCGAGGGGAGGAGGGAGAGAGAAGAGGCAGCTGAATGCCGGCGTTTAAATGTGGTCTAGGGGGGTTTATTCAGCCCTGAACCGGCGCGTTCTTGTCACTAAGCACAACCGGATTGAACGTTGAACAGACGGAAAAATGATAGATTACCGAAGTTAGAGTTACGTTCTAGCAAATATATTAATTCGGAAAAAACAAAGCTAGCCGCTGACGTTGTACCCTTAAACATTTGCTGCCGTTGCCTGATCTCAGTTTTTTTATTTTGTCATTTTGCTTCCCCGTTGTTGGCAGTTTACCTCGCCTGCACCTCTCCCCGCGGCCCGTTTGAGCACGCTCGCGAATCCGAGAGCTCAGCATTAAGGCACAGCCTCCGTCAGGTCAATGGCTCCCAGGTCCCTTCTACACAAACAGCGGCGAACCACCGCACGGTTAAAGCGGGCCATCGTCCACCGGCAGCAGCTAAGCCAGCTGAACCCCCCCCCCCCCCCCGCTAGCTGTGGGGGCTCGATGGCAAAGAGTGCTGTTGGCACGATAACAGCGAAGCGTTGGTGTACGCGGGCGTCTCCTGCCCTGTCGCTGACCCGCTAAGTCGCCCTCCCGCTTGACTCGCGATGAGCACGACGAGCTGATGTCAAGTTGTGTAGATTAGTCCGTTCTGACGCGTGTCGTGGTTAATGATATCGAACGTGTCAGCTCGGTTTGTCCTCCCTAACCTCAGATCCTGCAGCTCTTCAATTTTTGCAGAACTTCTGTGACCGCACAGAGGCAGGGCCAGGAACTACTGCAAGAAAGTTGTTTCCTGTTTCGCCACAGAGGAGATGTACGACCGAACATAAACTCTTTTGTGTGAGCAGATGAAGGTTCCAGAAGGTTTTTTTTAACTACAGGGGCCAGTGTACAATCTGAAACCTTTAAAGTCACTACAGTTTACGAGCGCTGGCTCAGTCAGTGCCTGAATCAAACACGAGGTGAAAGTTCACCCAGATCTGTGCTCGTCTGCGATCAGTCCTTAGATATTAATCCAGGGGTCTGATTTCTGAGACAATTATCCCCCCGCATTCATATACCGACTCAAACCCCAACTGCCATGCGTGAGTTTACCTCCTCTGATCTCCCCCCTCCCCCCCACAGGGTCGGCCCTGCTCAGGCACATGGACGGCGACGGGACCCCCTTCTCGGACCCGCCCCTCAACCCTGCCCAGTGGGCGGAGCTCCTGCTGAGCGCGCGGGCAGGAGACGCGGCCCTGCTGCTGCAGCCGGCAGCGGAGGGCCGGTACCTCCCCCTACTGGAGGCGGGCTCCAGCCTGCTCACCCACCTGCTGGTCTCCTACCTGGGGGAGACGGGGCTGTCCGGCTGCATGCGGCCCGGTCAAGCCTTGGCCCAGGCTGTGGGGGGGCACCCCCTGCGGGCAGTGACGGGCGGCTGGACGGACCGGCGAGCGGTGCGGCTGGCGGAGGACGCGGCCGCACTGGCCGCGCTGCGGGGTGGCGGTGCGGGGCTGCAGTGCGTCTCCCCGCTGATCAGGGAGTGCAAGGGGGAGAACACCTCCCTCCTCATGGAGGTCCTGGGGCAGCTAGAGACACAGGGCCGCTCCCCAGGGCTCCGGCTCTACCACGGGGTCTGCTAGCTGTACCACGGAGTCCGCTAGCTGTACCACAGGGTCCGCTAGCTGTACCACGGGGTCGGCTAGCTGTACCACGGGGTCGGCTAGCTGTGCCACGGGTTTGGCTAGCGCCGCCAGGGGGACGATATGCAATCATAAAAAAATATATTAAAAATATTAAGATATTTGTAATATATATATGAAATTCTATATATAAATATTAAATCTATAAATAATATGTCATATAAATAATGTATGACGTATTATAATATATATTTAATATGTTATATATATATATTATATTATATATTATATTCAATCTTTAAATAATATTTAATACAATAATGTATGATGTATTATAATATATAAAATGTATTTAATGTTATATATATTATATTGTATATTATATTCAATCTTTAAATAATATTTAATACAATAATGTATGATGTATTATAATATATGAAATATATTTAATATGTTACATATATTATGTTATATTATATATCATGTATGTTGACACCCCATATTCTAAATATCCCAAAAAAAACTAAAACAGGCCCAATTATTATAATTGAAACTTCAAGCACAAACAGAAAGAAAAAGCTGAGGTCCACTGCTCTGGCTAGACGTTAAAGAGTCTACAGAAGGAGCTTCCCTTATCTGGGGAACAATAGCCACCTCGTGATCTGGGGAGCCGTTCGCCAGAGCAGTAGCAGTAGTAGTTGTTGCTCCACTGGTCTGTGGCGGCGGTGGTTGAAGCAGTGCTGACTGGAGCTAGCTAATAACTGCCAGGTCTTTGTTCCTCGTCCTTTTTTAGAATACACGTCGTGGAGTGAACTTGGAAGCGTTAGCGTTTAAAACGTCTCTAAATATCATCAGGTACATATGTGCCCAGTGTTGGTGCTGCTTACTTACTTTAAACCCATAACCTGTTTGTGTCGATTACTAGATTGAAACAAAGCCATGAAGTCCCAGCTCAAATATCACACCGAGCCCTCTCATTAGTGAATGATAAAAAGTACTACACTCCTTTAAAGTTATTATTTCTGGGATGAAATGTTTGCCAGTAAGACTTAAACGCTGTGCCAGTTTAACCCTAATGAAAGTGAGCTGCTTTCATGAATGTACTGATGTTTCTAATAATATTGTGTGATTGCTGTTTATTTTCTGAATCAAATGCTATTTTTTTTACTGCTTGCACTTGATCGAGATGCCCACAGTTTATCTTTGTATGTTTTTATACTGTTATACTGTTGTTCTATTGTTCCATTGAAGAGAAGCCTTTCCATATTCTCAATAAGATGTAAGATATATTAAAATAGTTTGGACTACTCTGGGGAGCAAATATATTTAAAACCTATTTTAGTTTTTTAAGACTCCCCTACCAGTGTGTAGTAGCCAGTATGTGCCCAGCCTTTCGCTGCACACTTGCTAGAGGTGTTTACTGATACTAGCCAGAGAACAGGGGCTGATTAGGGGGTCACAGGGGTTAACCCTGATTCCTGCGACGAGTGCCGGAACCTTTAATGACTAAGGAGCACCTTGGTTTAAAATGGAAAGTGTGTGTGATTCCACTGTTTTATTATCTGTCAACGTTGAGGAAATCTTTTCAGGGATTTTTTTATGATGAGATCAAGGGAAAAATATCTTATTAAAAGAATGAGGCAAGACCTAGTTCACAACTGTACATTACCTTGCTTTGCAAAATCCAACTTGTAGTTACTCACCCTGATGTTTCAATTGATTGTTTGTTATTGTTCATTGCGGTCATATTGCCAATAAATAAAGATTTTCGAAGTAGTAGTTGACTCAATTTTTTCAAGATTGTCTAAAATGAATGCAGAAGAAATTATCAACCGGAGTTGAGATAGGCCAGAGGAATGAGCGCCCCCTACTGACCATCCATCTAAGGACAGACCAGACCCAGGCCTGCTTACCTTCCACTCACCTCAAAAACACACAAAAATAACTGGTACTCTTTCTGTTAAATGACATGGAAAACAAAGATGATTTAAAAATATTTAATCTTTCAAAATCATTGACATACATTTTTGGCGCAATACATATTTGCTCAAACCAGAAAAAAATAACACGTATTTTTTTTTCATAAACATCTCCCTACCCCAAGACACACCCCACCCACCCCCATATAGTCCCATGACCGGCCCTGAAACGTCACTGGAAGGAACAGGTCGCATGATGATGACATCACAGGCAGGCAACAACGCAGGCAGAAAGAGAAGCTCCCAGAGACAGAGGGAGGCAGGCATACGCCTACTTCACAAGATCATCAAAACCAGACCATGGATAGGCATACTGTAGAAAATCACAACTACAAATGGGCTACTGGTCAGCTTTGCACATTGTCATTTGAAAAATAAATAGTCTAAACATGGTGCAAATAAAGGTGCCTTCTTTCCATTTCCTTATTTTACATCTTCCGTCATCCGTTACATTCCTTATATTTTCTCTCATCACATATTTTCCTGCAGCATACAAAATAAAAACACTTTGGTTCGCTTCCAAACATAGCTTAAATAATATCACCCTACCCCTCCCAAAATAAATGAAATGGAAAAAAAGACATTTGGATGCAACGTTTGCATGAGTCTTACCACACACACTCTAACTCTAAAATGATACTGCATACATGAGTAAACACACATTTCTGTGCTCAAAAAGGGCCCTTGTTTAAGCGATCCGAAAAGTGACAAAGTGTTGTGTGGCGTGGTGGACCATAATCAATCTGCGGCACTTCTGTGGGGTCCAAAAGAGGGGGCGGCGGGGGGCCGGTCTGTCTCGCATTGTCTTTCAAGTGGATTGGAAACCACGACTCTCTGGACTGACCCCTGGGAGCCTGTTGATATCGAAGAATGAAGACGGATGGTTTGATGGAGAGAATGAAGGGAGAGAGAACGAGAGAGAAAGAGAGACAGCGCGAGTGGGGATGAATGTGCAGCGATGCACGGACAGACAGACGGGATGAGAGAACGGAGGAGAGAGCGCGCACACAGATCATGGAGACTTAAGCGAAAGAAGAGAAGTCGAATTCGGGGAGGAGGAGGAGGCGAGGACGGCGGCCTCCGCGGACGGAGGCAGCGCTGTGATCTTTCAACAGATGCTAGGGGAAGAGAGAGGCCCAGGAGACCGGCTTCAGACAGAGGTCACAACCTCGCTCTCTGACGAATGAGAGGGGAGCCGCAGAGAAAGCAAACCGAGAGAGGGATGATCGGAAAATAAATGGGGGATGTAAAGTAGCAAGACAGACACCAACACGCACGCATTCACACAAAAGCACACACAGACACACACACCGCACGGCCTGACATCTGAAACCCCGGTCTACGAGTCCACAGTGGTCTTACAGCGGCTTAGATGTGCACATGCACATTTTGTTGTTCTGTGTGCACATGTATAAGCACTCGAAACACAATTAGT
>OLKM01002091.1:52500-85650 GCA_900291075.1 Melanogrammus aeglefinus | reverse complement strand
AAAAGGGTCGCATTAATAAACAAAACTCGTTCTTGAGATGATATCCCCTGTCTATATCGCCCACAAGAAAGATCCTCGCCCCTCCCCTTTTTAAAAGTAACAGTAACTGTACTTAAGATCATTTTAAAATCAGATACTTTTTTACTTTACTTAATTAGAATTTTTAGACCAGTACTTTTACTTTACTTGAGTAAAATTTATCCAATAATTCATACTTTTACTTGAGTAAGAGAATATTTCTTGTACTCTTTTCACCTTGCTTTAATTGTGATGTTGACGCGTCAGACTTCCTTCAGAAGTTTTCTTTCGTTTAACTCTTTACCGTCTGCAATGCTTCGCGCTACCACCTGCGTAGCCTCACTGCCTACCTTGCGTTTGAGTATACTGAATTTGTATTCAGTCGTAAAAAAGAAATGCTATCATGAAATGATATTTTCATATTTTCAGTATCCAACAGATTTAAAATAAAAAGATAAGAAAAATTGCAAATTTAAAAGTTCAATTTATGGTTAATTTTTATAAATCACTATGTTCAGGGGTGCATTAACATCAATGGAGGCCCCTGGGCTACAGAACTTTGTGATTAATCCCTGCAAGATTAATTTAACATTTATTATTATTGTCAGTCTCGTTCCCGGTGGGTGTTGGCCTCCCGCCAGAGCAGCCGTGCGCCTTGTCAACAATTCGCTGTTTGTGATATTCATGGACAGGATATCGACCGGCGCAGTCGTGGTGGGAGGGGTCTTGCACAGTTCGGTGGTCTGAGGACTCGTCACTGCTCTTTGCAGATGATGTGGTCCTGCATGGCATCATGCGCCTGTGGACCTTCAGCCTCACTGGATCGGATGGCGGCGACAAGTGTGCAAGCGGTGACTGGGATGAGGATCAGCACCTCTAATCTGAGGCCATGATCTCTTGGCAGGATAACCGCGTGGTTTGCCTACTCCGGGTAGGAAATGAGTCCTTAGCCAAGTAAAGGAGTTTCACAGTACCTGGGGGTCTTTGTTCGCGAGTGAGGGAAACGATGGAGCGTGAGATTGCCGGAGAATCGAGACAGCGGGAGCGGTATTGCGTTCGCTTCACCCGCACCGTTGTGACGAAAAAGAGAGCTGAGGCCGCAAGGCAAAACCTCCTCGATTCTATGGTCAATCTTCGTTCCTATCCTCACCTAATGGTCTGATGAGCAAAGGATGAGATACTGATGACCGAAGGACCAGATCACAGGTACAAGCGGACCGAGATGAGTTTTCTCAGGTAGGAGATCTGGCTTCTCCCTTAGGGATAAGGGTGAGAAGGTTCAGTCATCCGTAGAGGCGCTCAGATTAAGAGCCGCTGTTCCTTTGCTTAGAAAGGGAGTCAGTTGAAGGTGGTTCGGGCACCTGGTAAAGGATGCCACACTGGGGCGTCCCTTGGGAGGTGTTCATGGCACGACCAGTGGGGAGGAGACCTCGGGGAAGACCGCAGGACTAGGTGGAGAGATTATATTCTCAACACTGGCCTGGGAACGCCTCGGGATCCCCCGTCAGAGCTTTCAATGTGGCTCGGGAAAAGGGAAGTCTGGGCCCCTTGCTTGACTCTGCTGGCCCCCGCGACCCGACCACCCCGGATAAGCGTTTGAAGATTGAAGATAATTCTGAGTCAGAATATGTAACAGTATGTGAGGGTTTATTTAATGCACTGTCATTTCATTTTTGAGTTTGAAGTGCCAGTTTTCTGAGGCAGTAAGTTGTTGATGGACGCAATTTTGTTTGGTTTACAGCTAATTCCAATAAATATGCTCTGAAGTGAACAGTGAATATTGTCTCTCTATTTGACTATTTAAAGTAGTTGTAAGTATTAATATTACAGTAGCATTAAACTTAAACATTTTCATCATTTAAAATGATTTAAACACGACCTGACAGTAATATTGCAAATGCCATCCATCCATCCATTGTCATCCGCTTAATCCGGAGTCGGGTCGCGGGGGCAGCAGTCGGAGCAGGGATCCCCAGACTTCCCTCTCCCGCCGCACTCCCGGACACACCACACTCCACGGCGTGTCCTGGGTCTTCTCTCGGGGCTCCTCCCGTGGGATGCCGGAACACTTCACTGAGGAGGCTCCACAGGGGCATCCTATACAGGCCCGAGCCACCTCAGCTGGCCTCTCTGCTGCTCGCTCTCGAGTGGAGCAGCTGCTGCTCTACTCCGAGCTCCTCCCGGGTGACAGAGCTCCTCACCCTATCTATCTAAGGGAGCGCCCCGCCACCGCTGCGGAGGAAACTCATTTTCGGCCGCTTGTATCCGGGATCCCGTTCTTTCGGTCATGACCCAGAGTCATGACCATAGGTGAGGGTGGGAACGTAGATCGAACCGGTAAATCGAGAGCTTTTGCCTTTCGGCTCAGCTCCTTTCTCCAGACGGACCGATACAATGACCGCATTATACTGCGGCCGCCGCACCCGATCCGCCTGTCGATCTCTCGCGCTCCGTTCTCTCCCCTCACTCGTGAACAAGACCCCGAGATACCTTAAACTCCTACACCTGAGGCAGGAACTTCTCCCGACGCCTGGAGGGTGCAAGCCACCTTTTTTCGGTCGAGAACCATGGCCTTGGACTTAGAGGTTGCTGATTCTCATATCCCAGCCTGCTTCACACTCGGGCTGCAAACTGCCCCAGTGCATGCTGAAGGTCCTGGCTCTCGAGGGAGCACGCAACAAGACCACATCATCTGCAAAAAGCAGAGATGAAATCAAGTGGCTCCCGAACCGTACCCCTCTCCGGCACTTGGCTGCGCCTAGAATGTCTGTCCATAAAAATAATGAACAGAACCGGTGACAAAAGGGCAGCCCTGCCGGAGTCCAACACGCACTGGGAACAGGTCTGACTTACTGCGGGGCAATGCGAACCAAGCTCCTGCTCGGTCATACAGGGACCGTACAGCCCTCAGCAGAGGGCCTCCGACCCCTATACTCTCGGAGCACCTCCCACAGGATGCCACGTGGGGACACGGTCGAAGGCCTTCTTCCAAGTGCCACAAAAACACATGTGGACTGGTTTGGGCAAACTCCCATTGCACCCTCGGAGCACCCTGCGGAGGGTGTAGAGCTATCGTCCGAATTCTCCTCTCCAGCACCCTGGAATAAACTTTCCCCGGGAGGCTGAGTAGTGTGATCCCCCGGTAGGTGGGAACACACCTCCGGGCCCCCTTTTTGGAAGAGAGGGAGCACCACACCCGGTCTGCCAGTCCAGAAGGCCCTGTCCCCGGACTGCACGCGATGCCTGCAGGATGCGTGTCAGGCACGACAGGCCTGCAACATCCAGAGACCTTGAGGTACTCAGGGCGGATCTCATCCACCCCGGTGCTCTTGCCACTGAGGAGCTTTCCGGACTACCCTCATGTGACTTCAGCTTGGGGTGATGAATGAATCAACCTCTGAATCTCAGCCTCTGCGTCTCGACGGAAGGCGTGCCAGTGGGATTGAGGAGAATCTCTGAAGTATTCCTTCCACCGTCCGACTATATCCCCAGTCGAGGTCAACAGCTCCCCTCCTCCACTGTAAACAGTGTTGGCGGAGCACTGCTTCCCCTTCCTGAGGAGCCGGGATGGTTTTGCCAGAAAATTTCTCTTGAGGCCGACCGGTTAGTCCTCTTCCATGGCCTCCCCCGAACTGTTTCCCAGACCCCGAGTTTTGCTTCGTGACCGCCTGGGCTGCAGTCCGCTTGGCCTGCCGGTACCCCGTCAGCTGCCTCGGGAGTCCCCCGAGCTAGCCAGGCTCGGTAGGACTCCTTCTTCAGCTTGACAGCATCCCTTACTTCCGGGTCCACCACCGGGTTCGGGGATTACCGCCGGCGACAAGCGCCGGAGACCCTACGGCCACGAGCTCCGGACGGGCCGGCGTCAAACAATGGGAAGTGGAGAACATGGTCCATTCAGACTCAATGTCTCCGGCTTCCCTCGGAATCTGGTCAAAGCTCTCCAGAGGTGGGAGTTGAAGACCTCCCTCTGACAGGGGATTCTGCCAGACGTTCCCAGCAGACCCTCACGATACGCTTGGGTCTGGCCAAGTCTGACCAGCTTCCTCCCCTGCAGCGGATCCAACTCACCACCAGGTGGTGATCAGTTGACAGCTTCAGCCCCTCTCTTCACCACGAGTGTCGAAGACATACGGCCGGGAGATCAGATGACACGACTACAAAGTCGATCATTGACCTCCGGCCTTAGGGTGTCCTGGTGCCACGTGCACTGATGGACACCCTTATGCCTGAACATGGTGTTCGTTATGGACAAACTGTGGCTAGCACAGAAGTCCAATAAACAAAACACCTCTCGTGTTCAGATCGGGGAGGCCGTTCCTCCCAATCACACCTCTCCAGTTAACACTGTCGCTGCCCACGTGGGCATTGAAGTCCCCAGCAGAACGATGGAGTCCCCGGTTGGAGCACTTTTCCAGCACCCCTCCAGGGCCTCCAGGAAGGCCGGGTACTCTGCACTGCCGTTCGGGCCGGTAGGCCGAGCACAACAGTGAGAGACCTATCCCCGACCCGAAGGCGCAGGGAAACGACCCTCTCATTCAGTTGGGAGAACTTCCAACACATGGCGGCTGAGCTGGGGGCTATTGAGCAAGCCCACACCAGCTCGCCGCCTTTCACCGTGAGCAACTCAGAGTGGAAGAGAGTCCAGCCTCTTTCAAGGAGTTGGGTTCCAAGAGCCCAGCTTGTGCGTGGAGGTGAGCCCGACTTATCTCTAGTCGATACCTCTCAGCTCTCCCGCACTTAGCTCAGGCTCTTTTCCCCTCAGCGAGGTGACATTCCATGTCCCTAAAAGCCAGAGTCGTTGTCCGGGGTTTGGGGTCGCCGGGGCCCCGCCCACGGCTGCCACCAAAACACACGGCACCGACCCCTTCATGGTCCTTCCTGCGGGGTGGTGGGCCTACTGGAAGGCGGGCCACATGTTCGCTCCTTCGGGCTGGGCCCGGCCGGGTCCCGTGGGCGGAGACCCGGCCACCAGGCGCTCGCCTGCGAGCCCAACCCCAGCCTGGCTCCAGGGTGGGGCCCGGTGACGCCGATCCGGGCGACGTGCACGTCCTTGATATCATTTTTTTTGCTCATGAGGGGTTTTTGGACCGCTCTTAGTCTGACCCGTCACCTAGGACCTGTTTGCCTTGGGAGACCCTACCAGGGGCATCAAGCCTTTTAACACAGTTAAAAGCCCCAGATCATAGGTTAACAGGCTATGGGGGACACTCACTTGAAGTGAAAGGCTACTGCAACATAGAAGGGAGGTACAAAGAGAGGTCAACCATCCAGAAGTTCTATGTGGTGAACTGTAATGGCCCCCCTATCCTAGGCTTCAGAGCATGTAAAGTGCTAGGGCTAATTAAAGTAATATATGCAGTTAGCAGTGACAAAGTGAGAACCACTCAGTCAGACAACATTTTAAGTGAGTATGCAGATGTTTTTAAAGGCATCGGCACATTCCCAGGTGAATGCAGTTTCACTATTGACCAAGAGGTAGCACCAGTGGTTTGTCCACCACGCAGAGTACCATTTGCACTAAAAGATCGTCTAAAAACAGAGTTATGCCCCTTTTCCACTGCCAAAATAGTCCCGACTCTACTCGGTGCGGTTAGTGCAGCCTTACACTACACGGCACGGTACCAGTAAATTTTCGCTTTTCCACACAAAACAGTGGCCTGGAACTGGGCGGAGTCGGAGGGCGGAGTCGGAGGTGTCCCGCGTTGATCAGTCCAGGTCCCTCTGTACGCGATCCTCGGACACCACACACAGAAAGGTTTGAACCTCGCTCATCGACCAAGGGTTGGTTCTTCTTCTCATGTCTTCCATTTTTCTTATCGTTTTTGTCGTTGTTGCTCTCGCAGTTGTGTTTTCATTACATGACGGGTGAAATGTTTAAAGACCCCCGCGCTTCGTTCACACATAATGACGTCATTTCATCTAACCAATCAGTGGACAGCACTGTTCACGTGACATTTAGGCCCCCGACTCGTACCGGCTAGACCTACCTCTGAAACAGGTACGAACAGGTACTGAAAACCGTAACGGGTCCCACCTCCAATCCGCAGTGGAGTCGTGCAGAGCCGTGTCGTACCGTTACGAAAACGCCCAGTGGAAAAGGGGCATTAGACAACATGGAGAGAGAAGGCATAATCTGTAAGGTAACTGAGCCTACACAGTGGGTTGTTACGTATTTTAAGAACACAAGCTGTATTTCCCTCACTTAACCACTAGGGGGTAGAACCAAACATATATCCGTAAATACTATACATAGCCACAAGGGGAGCAAGACCTTACTGAAGGCTGCAATCAATACTTTAGCCACAGAAGGCAGCACCACAGACCAGGTGAGGAAGCCGAGGGTTATGTCACATCGGCTTCACACACTACTTCCGGTCCGCGCTGTGTGTATATAAACCTACAGATCGAGCATGTCTCCAGAATTCTTCTGGCAGCTATTTGACAGGATTAAGGTCTATTGATCAGCTAGGAGAACGCTCGCACGTGCTTAGACACATCTTTAATCTCTCTTTGCTTCAGAGTATCAGTTTACCATACCGAAAATACTTTATACTAAATAAAGTCTCTTTAAAGCTATTCCTTTGGATTCGACCACTTTCCTTGAAGAACTACGCAATAGGGTTAATGCCTTAGTGGTGTGTGAGAAACCTAAGACAGGCAAGCTTAGAATATGCCTAGACCCAAGACCCTTAAATAAGGCAATAATGAGGCCACACTACCCCCTACCCACACTTGAGGATGTAACATCCAAGTTAGCAGGGGCAAAGTTTTTCAGCATCTTAGATGCGAGATCAGGCTATTGGACTATTAAGTTAAGCGAGGAGTCATCACTACTCATCACATTTAACACTACATGTGGTAGATATCGCTTTCTCAGGCTACCCTTTGGCATTGTATCAGCCCAAGATGAGTTTCAGAGGAGAGTAGATGAGACATATGAAGGCCTTAGGGGCGTGGCTGGGATAGTTGATGACATCGTTGTTTTTGGAAAACAAAGGAGGAGCACGACCGCAACCTCAGAGCAATGCTCAGCAGGACCAGAGAGCGAGGAATGAGACTGAATCCTGAGAAGTGTCGAATCTGCGTTCCTGAAGTGAGCTACTTTGGACATAGGCTGACAACAGACGGCCTAAGACCAGACCCACTTAAGGTGAAAGCAATCAGAGACATGTCACCGCCCAAAAGTGAGGCAGAGTTGGACACTGTTCTTGGTATGGTGACTTACCTAGCTAGGTTCGCTCCCAATCTATCTGAGGTAACAGCACCACTAAGACAGCTACTGGAAAAGGACACAGAGTTCAAGTGGAACAATACACACGAGAGTGCATTCCAGCGGATGAAGGAGATCATCACAGCGTAGCCAGGGCCGGTGTTGGCCTACTTCGATCCTGAAAAAGAAGTGACACTGCAAGTAGATGCATCAAAAAATGGCCTGGGTGCAACCATCATGCAGAAAGGCAGGCCAGTTACATATGCATCAAAGCTGCTTAATAAGACAGAGCAGAATTACGCCCAAATAGAGAAGGAACTGTATGCAGTTTTATTTGGGTGTAGGAGGTTTCACGAGTACCTCTATGGGCGAAATGTAACTGTGGAGTCAGACCACAAACCACTGGAGTCCATACCCCGAAAACCACTAGCCCTTGCACCACCACGTTTACAGTGCATGATGCTGGCACTGTAGAAATATAGCATCACTCTCATCCACAAGCCGGGCAAGGAAATCCCGGTGGCGACCTCCCACACAAGAGCAATGGAATCATTTGATTTTATTGTGACGTGGCGTTTGATCGGTGCATTTCGGCTGCGCATGTATTTTTTGGAATTTTTTAATTGCTGCAATAAATTATGTTGTTGTTGACTTCTAACATCTATCTTTGCTGTTTAAATCAGTCGTCTTTGAGTAATATATCGGCGGTAACCACTATTTTCGGTTGCGAAATGGCTCAAGCTGGGCAATCCGTGGTATTGGATGTATTTTAATAAAACGCATCCAATACTAGGAATGTCCGCTGGTGACGCCGCTGAGGCTATAGTAGGCTAACGATGCTATAGCGTCCTACGAGTACCCTGGAGTACTCGTTAGCTACGAGCGTTTTTATGACGTTCGTTACCAACGATGCTTTTTCTGGAAACGGTGTGAAAACTGTACGATGCTCGTACGACGCACTTATCGATCCACTTAGGCTAACGATGCTTTCGGGAAACGGGGCCCAGTACCGGAGTAGAATGTTACAAATGTATGTCCATGGTTACTGTTGCCAGAGAGACGGGGAAATAAAGAGTAGCGGAGCTACAGACAGCTACAAAGTTACGGTGCTGGTATCCGGTTTGTCGTACAGGATAGATTATTAACAGTGTGAGTAGTCTATCACAACAATATTATATATACAATTATATTCAACTATTACATATAGAACGTTATAAGACGCTGTCACCGAGAATTGGCGCGCTGCCAGACGCTGTCACCGAGTGTGAGAGGAGAGTTGACGGAGAAGATGGCGGTTGACCTAGTTTCAAAGTTTCTACCGTTTAGACTCAGTAATACCGGTGTTGACACGAGTGTATTACTCGGTGTGAAAATGTCCACACGGCGGCAACCCTAATAACAATAATAATAATAATCTGGTTCCAGTCATTCCCAACAGAATATTTCGGGTTGACAGAAGTTTTCCTTGGTGGGATTGATGAAGTATTGAGATCAAGCAGACCGTCTGGGCCTAAAGCGACAAAGACATGATAGTCCTCACGCACTGACATGAACTGGTGCACCTGACACACGCACGCGCGCGCGCACACACACAAACACACACACACACACACACACACAAACACACGTCGAGAAAACCAAGGGAGAAACTAGGTCTACAGATGCGAAAAAACATCGTACAGCGACGTGGACCCTCACTCAGCAACAGCAGCATCTACTATTTTTTATTTTTAACTTCAGTAATTGAATTGAAATGAAGTGGCTGAAAGGAAAGAAAGGTCCCGAACAGGTCGAAACATAAAGTATATAGGCCTACAGACTCAATATATTGACCTATTAACGCCGAGCTACACAAAAGCGGACTTCCATCTTTATAATTTATAATTCATATCATTTATATTGTTAATACCGTCTGTTTTGTTTGCCCTGTTTCTTCTGTTTGTCTTCACTTGAGCGTCCATTTTTTTTAATTGTGCTTTGTATTTCTATTGTATTTTATCCTGTGTTTCCACTGCTGTGGGTTTGTTGTAACAAAGAGATTTCTCCTCCAGGGGATTAATGAAATTGTTATCTTATCTTCAGTGTCCACACTTTTCATGACAAGAATGCAGACCGTCACGTCGGACTAACTCTTCAATATGTTGTACTGGCTCCAACACCAGTCTTTGGAGCATTGGAGGGAGAGGGTCTCCAACGGGCTGATAGGGCCTCCCGGGGTCTGAGCAGAACCCCTGGCTGCCCCGCTGCAACCTCCTGCGGTTGTCATGGTACCAGAGGTGTCAATCTGGGGTCGGACCCCCCCTCCCTGCGTTGTGAGCCACGCTGCTCAATGCTCCTCGCCGTCTTCGTCTGCTTTTGGATTCAGAAGGGGTTTTATTTGAATGAAACCATGGGGTACAGTAAGGGAACCTGTAGGGTCATCACTGCAGAGAGCCCTCGCCTGAGGGTCTCTCGAGTGGGTTTTGATTTTGTCGAGCTGTTTTAATCCCAAATCTCACAGTGAAGCAAACTATACGTGATTTGATTCTTTTCAATGAAGCTCAAACTTTCTAAAATGTTGGAATTTACACCATCCAAAAACACCAACTGTCGTCATGGAGACACATGTTTTGAACTGTTTGTCTTACGTTCCCATGGGAACGAGTAATGTTTTACTTCCAGTGTCAAAACACTCTGAAGGAGGCCAAGGAGGACAAGCAGAATCCATTGCATTCCCCAAATTATCGACAGTTACTGACATTATGTCCTATTATATAAATACCTAAAAGAATAAAATGATGAAAAGGTATTTTAGTCAAAACTTTTAGTAAAATGTTTTCAAGCCGACGCATGACGGATGGATCCCTCAGACCATCTCTGTTCACATGGGACGGACCAGATTGGTGGTCATAACCAATCATTTTGACAGCTCCAGCAGAGACGAGAATCCCATTTGAACCTCTTGGAGGCATTATCGTTGGGTAACGCAATCACACAAAGTGACAGAAACATCTGTTCAGTGTGTGTTTTGCTCCGGTGGACAGTGTGCCAGGATGATCTGGGTGTACACGGCGCAATGATTGAAAAACACTGGCGGGTCTGTCACACTTGATCAAATAGAAGGCAGTAATGGTCCTCATGAAAGGGCTGAAGAGAAATGAGTGAGACGGCTGCCTTGTGTCACCACACACTTGGGGTGAAATGGTCTAGAAAGCAGTGGTTTGAGCCAGAAGTGGTTCCAATTGGGTCCCCTGAGATATTTAGCAGTGGTTCCACTGGGGTCCCCTGAGATGTTCTAGACAGCAGTGGTTCCACTGGGGTCCCTTGAGATGTTTAGCAGTGGTTCTACTGGGGTCCCCTGATAGGGGGAGCAGATATCAGTGGTTCCACTGCATATGGGGTCGCAGGCAATGGCGGACATAAGCTTCACATATTGGATGATCCATTTTAGCATGCCATTTTATTTAAAGGTCTCTTAGACGTCCTGTATATATACGAACTGACTCATGGTTCGTAGCCACGTGCCTCAGACAACACCACAATGAGCTCCGAGAGGAGGGCATGTGGAGTGAGATTCTACAGAGTCATGATGATATCACATAAGACCAATGGGGAGAATAAGGGTAACTGAGATGTGGAGAGGCCCAGCCGGCTTCGAGAGACGTTACCACAGATAAATCACGTATCAACCACCGCGCTCAACTGTCAACTATTTACCATCAACCCTTTAAAAGTTAAAAATACACCTAATTACCATTTTCTTCCTTCTCCAGGCCAGAAGGAGGTAACAACCTCCCCTCCGCACCCATCACCCCATGCTCACATTCCCGTCCCATGGGGTCAGGATTAGCGCTTAATAAATCTAGAATAGACAGGAGGTGTATATAAAGATCCTCCTGAGATGTCTTCAGCTCGCTGTTCTCTGCTTGTGTGAAGAGCCTCACTTTATCACGGTTGTCCTACAGCTAATTAATATTTACACTTTAATTTTTGACGACTTTTAAAGGTAGCTTCCTCTGTCATTTCATCATTTTTCTTTTGTCTTTGGATAAGTTCTTGAACAATGGCTGACCAGGTAGAGTTGGATCGTCGTGTTGACGCCGAGAAGAAAAATGACTGGTACCCCTTGAGGAGATGGTGGCGGCCCTGCTGGGCATTCAACCAGGACTGTGGCCAGACACCCCTCCAAGACCCCGGGTGGTGGGGGATGGACCTGCTCCAGAGAGGGTGGTCCTCAGGTCGTCCCTGGCCAGAATGCACGTCTTCTCCGCTTATCGTGCCAATGCATCCCGGGTCTGGGTACTTGGGTCCCCCGGGCCCTGGGGTGGGGCAGGCGGAGCAGTACAAGTGGAGGGTGGTGCTGGACGTTGCTCATTTCGCCCCATCAGAGATCTGTATCAGCACCGCAGGCGGGGTACTGGAGATTAGAGGTACACAGCAACGTTGCACTCCCAGCCTGGTTGTTCCCTTAATAATGCCACATTACAAATAAACTTAACACACTGAGGATACACCCACACTGTTTTAATCAATATAGTAATCACAGCAGACCCGATAAACATTGTTTGCACCCTCACATTCTCAAATAGACGGCAGCTTAACCTAAATGGACAGAGGGGATGTAAAAGTGTGCAAAGCAAACTGTTGGTTTTGTATTTATTTGCTGTTTTTTCTGTACATTAATCCCAAGGTAAACACAAGGACAGGTCAGATGAGCATGGATCCATTGCAAGGTGTTTTACAAGGAAATACAGGTATGCAATATTAATTATAAGATAGTGAACTGTATCTCTTTTTATCTCTTTAACTAGAGGTCAATGATGTTAACTGTTATTTCCAGGCTTCCAATAGGCATCGATTTCTCTACAATCACAGCAATGCATTCTGGGGATGGCATCATGTATGTAGAAGCTCCATTGACTGAATTCACTGCTCCTGCCAACATTGTCATTCCAATTCAGGTCAGAAAGGAAATATATATGCTTCAAAAACAGCATTTAAACACTGTATACACCACACAACACACACCTGAACTTTATCACAAAGGCCTATAGGCTCAATCCATTAACTAATCATTGAAACATCGATATATTTATATCATGGTGAAAACCTTTGCTTTCTTCTTCATACAGGTAGAGAGGGAAGTCCAAGAGCTCAGGCAGGGTGAGGAATATCGAGAGGGTAAAGCAGCTCCTCCAGAGGCTCCAGCCACAGCTCCAGGGGACCCTGGGAGTGCAGCCCCTAAGCCCCCCACAGATGGGATTGACCATAGGGAAGAATCTCTAGCCAGTGTTGAGGCTCCCATTGGCAGCCCCATGGATGAACCTCTGCAGCATGACATGGGAAGGAAACAGGACGAACAGAAGGAGAAGGAGCAGGTGGAGGAGGGTAAGGAGCAGGAGGCCCGGGGTGAAGTAGCCAAAGAATCCTCTTCAGCACCTGGACCTGGGGAAGGCCTAGAGAGTCTTCCAACACCGATGGAACACCACCAAGCGCCTGAAGAGAGCCCAGAGAGCCTGGAGAGCCCTGGCACTATCCCGTCTGACCAGAAGGAGGAGGCTGGGAATGCTCTACTGGAGGGCCAGCCAGAAGTGAGCTCAAGGGAGACTTCTGTGGAGGCAACCCAAATGGAGGTGCCAACGGAGGGCCAAAGCCCCTGAATCAAGACATCTCCAGTGACGAGTCCTTGGCCGAGGACACGGAGCCAGAGCATCCGGAGTAGAAGGGGAAATTAAACATAGGAAATAATTCTCATTGTTATCAGACCCATAATACTATCAGTCACTTTTACAGTTTGAATTAAGATTAAAAAAGCACAAGTAAGCATAATTATGTAGCGTCCATTCTTGTACGAATTAACAAAATATGTGGAAAGCTTGTGGTCTTGTATCGTATACTAATTATCTTTCTCCACACTGAAAATATTCTTAATTTTTCCTGATGCAGAGATATCCTATCTTCACATTGTGATATTATTCTCCATAAATGTAGTAGTTTTTGGGAAGAACACACTGTGCATGCGCACTTTAAGCAATCCCACGCACGCTTAAGAAATCGTGTTAATTACTTAAAGCGCGTGTGCGACTTATTAAAAAATATGACTACCATGTCGGTGTGAGGAATAGTAGTTTATCAAACTTTATAAAAATGGCATGAAGTATTTCAATACAAATTTTGAGTTGGGAGAAAACATTAGGTTCAAAGGGCGTAACGGTATTCCACACCAGGCAACGTTTAATTTCTCTTTATTCTCAGGCTTTGCTCCCTGAGATGTTGTCCCAATCAGTCATTCATGGACATTGTCAATTCACACAGGGCTACATTTTTCTGCTAATCTACCCAAGGTTCCTTATATTACAAAAGACAACCGCACACTGAATCTATGGGGTCTGGCATTCAAACAAAAGATGATGCAAAAAACACAGGTAGACTGATGTTTAATTGACAAACCCATACAATGTCGGCAAAATAAAAATAAAAGATAGAACAAAATCAAAAAGCTGTTCATAGAAAACAACATGTCCAAAGAATTTAAGAGATCAAAACACAAATCCAAATACACTTATTAGCCAAGTACGGTTTGAATTAGTTTAGCAGATATAATTACATATCTTTATGAATACAAAAATCACAATAAGGCAGAATACAGAAAAATCGGTCTTCCATTCCACATTCAGGAGTCAAATCACGGCAGCCTGTTTTGTCAAAACATCACTTTTTGGAGGGCTTATGTTGTTCATCATACACATATATTATATGTCATCTATCAACATGGTTGTTGTGCGATATTGTTCTTTGTCTAGTTTACCCATGGTCATGTTCATTTAAATTTGGAACAGTAAAAATATATGACATCAAGGTCATACTAAATAAATAAGTCATATCAAGGCCTTTCAAAGTTGCTAAGACGCAAGCCCCAGATTTAACTTCAACTCAAAAAAAATTCTAGATGTTTCCCAATGGTACAATTGGCTTCAAGGGAAATTACACCTTTTATTTAAAATCATGAATGATCATCAAATATTAAAGTGAACTCAAAATGAGCTCCGTGCATGCATTGACTCCATCATTCACCACAGGATCCTCTGCATTCCGTAAGGCACAGCAGACTCATCGTTGAATGTGGGTCTGCACCTCTATACATCTGTGCTTCTACACAGATCTACCACACCTCCCTTCCCAGTCTGCAACTCGGCCAGAGAGACATTACATATCAGACACAAAGGAGTCAACCCCATCTGTAAAAGTGTGTTCTACTACGTTGCTCTGCGGTGAGACCCCACCTGAGCCCCGCGCCTCTCTAGATTTCCCTGCGGCTACAGCATGGCCGGCTCCTGGGGCCCGGGGCCCTCTGTCTCCTGCATGATGCCCCCCTCAGCAGTGCCCTCATGGCTGAAAAGGTAGTAGGGGGGGGTCTGCCGTGCCTCGATGATCAGCACGCCCTCGGGGGACAAGGACGCGAAGACCGTCACCGGATCCACATCTGTGGGAATCCTGAGGGGCGAGAGAGATGGACAAAGATAGAAAGAGACAGAGAGAGAGACAGAGAGAGAGAAGGGTGAGGAGGAAGAGGGGAGCGGGGGGGGGGGAGACAGGTGGTAAACAATGATAAGCGTCAAACTGGTCTACTTGGGTTCTTCTTGGGCTTGTTTTAAATGAGTCAATGTTCTGGCATAATGTGCGGTTGCAAGATTGAGACATGTACGTAAATGGATGCAACAAAAATACACCAATTTATAATTAAAAATAGTAAATTGCCAAACCTGAGAATGCTGGAAATGTGCTCTAGCTTACTTGGGAGAGGTCATAGAAAAGGTAGTCACTTTTGCAAAGCGTCACACTTTGGATTTTCCTTATCACCATATGAACCTCATGTATTGGTATGTATACAAGTGTGAGGACATTCGATTGACACCTCATCAGGAAAGCTAAATTGCCTGCAAGGTGTGAAACAGCATTTAACTCCAGGCAGAGGTAGATAAAACTAAATATCAGCAAGAATTTTATTCCATAATATTCACCCTTATTCATCTTATCTGGCGACTTTTGAAATAATAAATACCTTATTGCAAGTATCAACTATCTGTAAAAGAGGAAAAACTTATGTGTCCAATTATGTTGGAAAGTCTGCTTGCACAAAGTGTGAGTTTTCCATCACGGTACATTCCAGTTATCTACTTCAGGCATCTGGCAGGCAGACAGGTCAAAGCAAGTGTTCTGTCTTTCTCCCCTTCTTCTGTTCATTGTGTCGCTCTCACTCAGGTGAAGAGAATAGCTCTATTTCAGGAGCGTATTCACAGGATTGTGTCCCAGAAAGAAAGTGAGCAGTAACAGATGGAAAGAAACATCTGTTATTGTCACTTTAAGGTTGTTTAAATATCACTCAAAATTTTGATAATTTAAAAAAAACGGATGTTTCACTAATTATGGTCTTTGAATGCTTCAAAGGAAGAGCAAACCCTAAAATAACCTATTGTGGATGAAAAGTGGTGCAGTGGGTTACCTAGTAGTGCTATGGATTGATTCTGGTCCGAGTCTGGTAGTGGATAAGGTATCAGAATTAGACTCAGACTTAGTGAGGGCAGATCCCCTCAGTATAAGTTGATAACCAACCACTAAAGAGTCCAAGGGCCCCAGAACGGCTTTGCCCAAACATCCTCAGCAACACGGTTTCTGAAGTGCACGTTCTCCCATAAGAACGGCGGTCAGCCAAAGCACTTCAAATGAAGCTCTTTTCTAACATATTGTAAAATATAGCTTTTAATAAACCACCGGCTACTGGGGTGGCTGAATCAGCACTCCAGCGGTTTATGAATCATTTTAGACGGTGGAAACAATGTTTAAGGAAGATGCTTCAAGAGTGGCACAGTAGGTTCTGCGTCTTGTGAGATATTTCCCGCTAAGAGACGTAAGATAATAGCTGAGTACAATTACATCATCAAAGGAAAGATCATTATTATTATTACAGCTCAAGATCACAGAAAAATATACCAGTATATTTTTGAAAGCGATATGTAGTTGAGACAATATCGCCATAGTGGTATATTATATATTATTTTGATGTTGCCTTGCGAGCACCATTTTATAAAGCCGACCGCTGCTCTCTGAGTCTACAAACAATGTTCAGCTGCTCAATCCCGCCCCTTACATGTATGTAGCGTTCTCCAACCCACGGACGTTACGCATCACAACAAACTTTGAACAAAAACATGGCGGACACGGTGGTAAAGAGTACTGAACCCGTGAAGGGACATGGGGTAAAAATAATGTTTTTAACGTTTCTCGTGAGCACGAGAAAGTATCTGGAGCGCACAAGAAACTCTTGTTCGCACGAGAAAGTATCTGGTGCGCACAAGACAGTATCTCCTTCACACGAAAAAAGTATCTGGTGCCCATATCACTGGCAGTGTGTGTGTGTGTGTGTGTGTGTGTGTGTGTGTGTGTGTGTGTGTGTGTGTGTGTGTGTGTGTGTGTGTGTGTGTGTGTGTGTGTGTGTGTGTGTGTGTGTGTGTGTGTGTGTGTGTGTGTGTGTGTGAGTGCAGACGAGCGAGCGGTAGCGTGCATGTCAGTTTAGTGAAGTAATGATCGAGTCCGGTTGTGTGTAAGAATAAAGTACCCGGCAAGAATCGGTGGCCGCTTCATTCCGACCTATAAGCAGACCAACTGCCGGTCAAAGTGAAGGGTGTTACCTCCGAGAGAGCATCGGCCCTGGAGGGAACGTCTCCCCTGTGCTCCTCGGCCTGGGAGCAGACAGCAGGAAAGGTGTAACACTAACCATCTCGTAGTCAGAGGCGGAGCGCAAGAGAGTTAATTATTAATTTGAATGACTTTAGCTTGTGTGTGATTTATCGCGGGCACGGGCACACACAAGCTAAAATCATTCAAATTAGAGAAGAGGCTGCTTGTCAACCCCAGCGTCTTCGGTTGCTATGCGACGTCAACGTCTTTGGCGGACTATTTCTCTGCTGATCAACACTACGAATGCTGGTTACAAATAAATTGTAAAAAGACACACCATGAAGTTATTTTTTCGTTTAGGCAAGTAGCCGTGTAATAAGCGGGATAATATATAGAACGTCGCTGGTCATTATCGAAAATAAGCCCATTCAGGTCGGTGTCCTGAATGGGAACAGAACCACCGCTACAGAGCTTGAGGAATGGAACCACCAGTACAGAGGGTTAGGAACAGAACCACCAGTACAGAGGGGGAGAGTCCACCAGTACAGAGGGTTAGGAACAGAACCACCAGTACAGAGGGGGAGAGTCCACCAGTACAGAGGGTTAGGAACAGAACCACCAGTACAGAGGGGGAGGAGCCACCAGTACGTAGTTAAGACGCAACAAATAACTAAGTTTAGTCAAGGATGAACCATGAGTCCAATCAACATTCTACAAATCCAAATTCTTTGGACTCCACACACTCACCCCCTCACACACACTCTTTTAAGGAACAAATAGCAGCACAGGGATATTCTTCTGTAGTGGAAGGGAAATCCCTCAGGTTAGACCGTTACTAGAGAAAGAAATGGTATCTGTCTAGTGAAGAGGAGTGGGTTTTTTCCAAAGCAACGCTCTGAATTTTATCTCAAACATTGACTTTGCTGTTGCCAAAAACACTGCAGGGCACAGGATGCTACAAGGGTGACAATACGAGTGACACATACAAAAATAAGTTCAACGTGTGTGTGCACGTGTGCCCGCACACACGCACGCACACACGCATGCTCACACACACACACACACACACACACACACACACACACACACACACACACACACACACACACACACACACACACACACACACAGTAGCAGCCGTGCTTCAAGATAGACAGATAAACAGAGAGGAAGAGAGAGAGAGACAGAGAAAAGACAGACAGCCAGACAGAGAGGCTGTCAGACAGCCAGACAGAGAGGGAGAGAGACAGACAGACAAACAGACAGACAGACAGACGGAGAGACAGAGAGACAGACTGACAAACAGACAGACAGCCAGACAGAGAGGCAGGGAGAGCAAGTGGGAGAGAGACAGACAGACAGAGGCAGACAGACAGAAGGAGAGAGAGACAGAAAGAGTGAGAAGACAGACAGATAGACAGAGAGGAAGACAGAGCAAGGGGGGAGACAGACAGACACATAGAGAGAGGGGCCTGAAATTCTCCATGAGGCAGTAGCTGAGCTACAGATGTTACATATTAATAGACTATTATTAATAATTTGCCAACGAAAATTTGAAGCAAACATGTTGATAACTAATTGAAACCCCACACTCCACTCGAGATGTGGACTCTTTGAGAATAAGACGTGTTAAGTGAGTTTGAGTGTTTGATCAGAGATTTCATGCTATCAATCTCATGCCAACTCTCATTGGAGGTTTTTGTATTATTTAACCATTTATATATGCACCTTAATCTCCCCCTCTCTGTCGCTCCATCTATTTGCTGCTTGCTTCAGGTTGAGCTTAACTGAAGTACACAGACAGCCATGGGAACGTTTCAATTAAGCCACTGCAGTGAGATTGATGCTTGGCTAGCTTAGCCTAGCCGCTGAATAATTAGCCAACAGGAAATTAAAAGGGGCCAGAGTGGCCCAGCGGAGAGACGGTAGGCTGCTATACCAATTAGAGCGACTCTTTCAAGTCGTCCACTGTCCAATTAAAGGGTGAACTCATTGATTGCTATGGAATTTCCCATGGCCCGCTTTGATGGGATCAGAGTTCTGCTGCCAACAGAAGACGTCCCAACAGAAGGTGTTGAGACAGTAGCACTTGGTTAAAAGTTTCTGGGCAGCACTCAGTAAAGTGTCATGTATTCTTTCGATGCTGTCATGCGAGTAGACTTGTGAATTTAACCTTGGAAACTAGTCAGATGACTTCGGTCACTGAACCTGCAGTAAACAACTGCCTGTGATGGGCAGTTACTAACATTACAAGAAAAGGTACACGCTCACAAAAAGCCACATTTGAGTTTGATGTCTATATAGTGGAAGCAAATTCCCATCTGCATTAGCAAGCCTTGTCGAAGGGATGATAATGCATTGTAGTAAAAGTGGCCGTTTAAAAGACATTGGTATCAATGTTATAATTAACCATGAATGAAAAAACAGAACGCTATATGCCCTGAAAAGTACAGGACAATGTGAAAGGTGAATAGGTGTACATTTGTTATTGTGTATGGCATAACAAAAACTCACTGTATCTTCTTTGTGAAATTCTTGGTCACGATGCCTCCCTCCTCCTGCTTCTCCTCGTGTTTGCCTGTCGATGGACGATAGTGGAGCAGTGAGGGAGAAACCTGGATTGAATCATCTCTTGTAATGATTGGTTCTGTCATCGGTGCTATGTATTTGCAGCGAGCAGACAAGGCCAATAAAGATGAGAAACCACCTTATTACTAGCACATGTATCTCACACCGCCATCCGTAGATCTATATTCATTATTTCTTGCACAGAATATAAAACAAGTTTTATCAGCTGTCGGCAAGGCAGACGTGCAGGATGCAGGACGGAACAAAACAAAGTTTTTCCTCGCCTTTAAAAGTCACACTTAATTTCTCTGTTCTGCCAGATGGAGTCTCCATCTTGAGTGTGTTTTAAATCACCCAGGAGTCATCGAGTGTTACATACACTCTTTCAACACGCGAGAGAGTCATGTGTGTTTATATGGAGGGAACTCAACCAGACACCCATCCGCTCCTCTTAGGTACAGTGGGCAGACCCACAACACAGCGGCTCCACCAGGGTGACATCTCAGCCTAGAACCCCCCCCCCACACCCAAGCAACCAGCCTCCGTTTCCAAGTACTGTTTACGGCTGTTGTGTGGCTCCATACCAGCAGCTGCTCTGGGTCTGCTAAATGTCAGAGGCTGCACCACCACCACCACCACCACCCGCACCCCCCACCCACACCCACCCCCTTGACCCCTATCCCCACCCACCGGCCAATCAGGCTGCGAGCTGGGCCCAGTGCTACCCTACACTCCTGCCTGTGATGTCATTGGCTGTCCCAAGAGCTGCTGGGCGGAGCTGGAAGCAGCCAGGATGTGACATGATGTCTGACAAGCTTCTGGGAGCGTTGCGGTTTGCTGGCCAGTGGGATCACATGATTAGCGTCACTTCTCGATGACTTAAGGAGTAAAACTTGCCATCTCCAAAGCAAGTTACGATGGAAAATTGGCCGAGAGGGATCAGCGCGCGGGCTGCCTCCCCCTGTTCCCCGTATGCCTCCTGACGGAGATATCACATTCCAGACGCATTGTGTAACACGCTCAGGGAAAACAGCGGCCCACATCATCTGATCACACTTTATTTAACAGACAGCACAATAAGCACTGTGCGTCTCCTATTCTCCCCTCACTCCTGTCGCTCTTCCCACGGACGGTGATTGTTCTGACAGTTGGAACGTGAATCATCAAGTTGTTGTTTTTTCTATTTCTTCCATTGATGCGTTGCGAGGGACGATGGCGTTTCTCGTCTTTCTCCGGCACTGGGTGAACCATGCTTGTTACACGCTTGTCACACACTTCCTGTCGACTACATTTAGAATGAGGTCGACCCACGGACGTCGTCTGTCCGGAATGGAATGACCCAACTGACACAGCGAGGCTGTGCTTATCAAAAGCATAGTGCAGAGGACAACAGTGTCCTAGGTTTCTCTGGTATTTGTCTTTTATGTGTTAAAAGTACCATGGCAGGACTGGCTCTTTAAATAAATTACCTCGTCATGCCTTCAAGTTCAGAAGAATGGGAACGCAAATGACTAAGGGTGGAGGTTGGGGGTAACATGGGTTTCCAAAGAGCAGAGTCACTACCGTTAAAGAGCGGTGGGGTACAGAGAGACTGTTGTCATGTCCCTGGCCTACATTCTAAATGTAGCTCATTGGGTGGCTGAATGATTCTCCAGGAATCCAAAACAGGTGTCCGAGCTGAAGAATGGTCCAGCCCGTCGCCTCCTCCGAGCGATCATATGGTCTGGGCCCAAGGTACTAAGTATCTTCTAACTGACCATGTAATGTTCTTGTTGAATGTCTGCTACACTACATTCCACCAGCAATGTTATGTAGGCCTTGTACGTGTGGTACATTTAAAGTACATGTGGTACATTTAAAAGCACTTATCTCAGACTGAAAGACTGTAGGCCTACATACACTAAACATCAACCTACCTTTTGCTATTTTCTTCATACTGCTTTTTTATTTTGTTTTATGGTCCTTTAAAATTAAGTTTATCTGCTTAGGAGTGTTATAATTCATATATTATTGATATATATATATATATATAATTTATTTGATGCATACATTTCTAAATAGTCATATTTAATGATTATTTAACCTGATGTGGAATAAGCTAAATGGGTCTTTTCGCAGTGGATGTGTAGAGTGGAATCTCACCTGAAACTTCTACAAAGCCGTCTCTAGTCTTGACGCTCAGCTCCTCTGGCCTGAAACTGTGCACGTTGACGCAGACCTTCCAAGGCTCTTCACCGGGGGTCGTGGGGGGCGACGTCTCACTGTACCGGGTGGTGTACACCGTCGGACCCCCCGTGGAAGCGCGCTGGGAGAACCCGGGGCGCAGAGTGGTGCTGAACGGCGAGGTGCTGCTGAGACGGGTGCTGAGCCTGCCTGGTCGAGCCCAGCCCGGCCAGTCCATAGCCAGGTCGTCGGGGAACGGAGTCATGCCGAAGTCGTCCTCCATGAAGCGGTCTCTGAACGGGGACTGCTCCCTAAACGGAGACTCCCCGAACGGATCCCGAGCAATCCGCGGTCGGTTCCCCAGCGTGTAGAAGTCTCCCTCTGCCATGCCCAGCTGTGAGGAGTGTGACGAAAGGAAAATCCAAAAGTTAAGCTCGTTGTTTTACACCAACGATTTAAGAATAGACCGCCTAGGGCCTATAAATGTTTCCTTGTGTGTCTTTTATAGTAGGCCCACTGTCTGTGAAGTACTCAGCATAATGTCACGCAACTTCACCAGAACTTCACTGCTCTAACTACAAGCTCAACGGCAGCTTACCGTTTTAAACTTCACTTGTAGTCGACTTATTCTTCTGAGTGATTTTTATACGTCGGCTTGGCTCCTAACAGGGGTCCAGAAAGTGCTGGTTGGATCTTCAACACACCAGGCTCAGCAGCTGACCAGAGAACCTCCCCTCCTCACCAAATATAGATTTTCGTGCGCTGTCACTCACACACCAAGTTATATCGGTCGAACAAACCCCTCCCCCCCTGATGCAAATAGAGGACCACGCATTGGGCAAGACTGGTCAAACACACTGATGTCACGACACGGATCCAACTGCAGAGGTAATGGTTGTTTTCTGTTTGGACTCAGCTCAGATTACTGAACCTGGAGTTGCGTTTATTTGTAGGCCTAATGCGAGCTATGTCAAATGTGTGTTACCCAGGCCCTAATGTTGATAGTCAACAGAGTCCCTAAGAATGACCACAAGAAGGACTGCCGACAATATTGTTTTATTTATTTTTTTATAACATGGCCCTATAGTTTACAGTTTATTCTTGACATAAAGGGAATGTTATTTCCGGGAACACGTTATATGAAGTGAAATTCAGCCACTGTTAAATGGGTCAGGAGGAAAATCATATCATCTTGTAAAATACAAGAATCTTTCTTTATATGGGTAGTAATGGAGTAGGCTATGCATTATTTAACACAGAAACACCAATTTACTATCAGGTTTCTAGGACATTCTTAGAGCATTTTTGAAGAGGAACACAAAAAGTAAAGACAAAAAGTAGAACAATTATATAAAATAAGATCACAAAGACGAAGAGTTGATTTCACTTAACAATTTGATTAAATAACCATGTAGACCTATACAACACCCATCTTTATCTATACAGTTCATATCTACACCACATTCATTACACCATATTAAATTAATTTTTATTTAAGATTGTGGAAGAGCTGATGTAGAAAAAATGGGACATCATTGCACTGAAAACTCTTCTATTTGGACGTGTGTGGCCGCGCACATTCTGTCAGACGAAATTATGAATCAGGAGTTATTATCAATGGAATAATGGCTTTCCCTCATGTGGCCACTGGACTTGACATCCAGTGAAAGGAATGTCCAGAGAGCGAGTTTCACTACAAAGGTCAGAGAGCCAGACGATGATATTGGGATCAAATCAATCAGACTTTCTATAAAACTGCTGTAATTCATTCCAAAGACACACAGCAGACTACACAACAAGCGCGGGTTGCATAGAAAGATTGGCGACTACAAATATACACAAAGATAGAAATGGTACAAATGTATGGATGTGCTTTTGGACGTTTCACCATTCAATCTGATCAGTGCAAAATCAAAAGATGAGGTATGTGTTGTCTTTCTCAGCGGGTACATGAAGAAATACAGCATATGAACAGTTGTGTCAAAAATGAAAAAGGGACAAAGCAACCAAATAAACAGCTTAAATAAAAAATATACGTTAAACCAAACTTTCAAAGCAACAATATATAAAAACACAACTTTAAAATATGTTTTACTCCGGTCAGAGTAGCAGACACCTGCTCCCACCTGGCTGTCAGAGGAAATATGTCCTGAGATATTCTGGGTGTTTTTTTCAGCAGAGAACTCTCACAGACTCTCCTCTGCACGTTTTTGGAAGGCGTCCTATTATATTACCCAGGGCTGACATTTCAATTGCTTTTCCACTTGATCAGAAGATAAATTAACCTGGCCTTTCAAGTGACAGGCTGTTTGCTTGCCGTCCGGGCAACCGCCTCCTTTCATTTTTCAGTGTTTCTTTCATTCTTTGTGTTCTGAAGTGCGGAAACCAAAGCGATAAACCTCTCCTTATACCCGATAACGGGCCCTCTACCACAGTATGAAAACACATGGATCAAACACCAGCCCCGTTACAGAATCAATCTTTGCAAAAGGTCTGCACGTGATAGCAAAATTGTGGTGTCCAATCAATATTAAATTACCCCGCTCAATGCTTTTCAAACAAATTAGCTTATCAACAATATAACATAACCACAGATTGACGGTTTGACAGCTCCTGACAAAACTTGACATACCACGCCATACAATTTCGAAGGTGTGTCTCTGAGTGCAGATGAGACAACATGAGAAGAGATGTAAGAGACAAGGACACCCTTGGGGGTTGTTTCATTTCTTCAAGCCTAAAACCGATGCAGAGACATGCGTAGCTGATACAGTTCAACCATCCCTGCTTTTTACGCAACAGCAACACAAATAAATACGTTGTCATCATCAGCCTCTCTTCGTGCTCTGAAATACTACCGCCTGGTTTTTCTGCTTTTCTTCAACCTCACGTAACTAGGACTCCTGCTGCGACTGCTCCGAGTCCCAAAGATGGAGTTCCAGGAGGAGCTGCGGCTGTTGCTCCTGTAGCTGTGGCCAGAGGTCCGACTGCGGCCTCGTGTGAAGATACTGCTGCACGAGGATACGCTGGTGGAATGGCAGCTGGATGAGGGACTGGGCCGGAAGTAGGGAATGGGTCTCTTCCTGGCACTTTGGGGGAGGGGAAACCAGAGAAGGTTAACATGGGGCACGCTACAATGTTAGACAGAAGGGCAGGCAGGCAGACAGACACATAGATAGCTCTATCAATGAATTTACTTCCATTTATCCCAGAAGGGCACATGTGGCTGCAACAACAAAGCAGGCACCAAAATATTCATATAAAAAGCCAGTGACTTTGAATCATGCTGCCTTCACCTTGTGATTCTCCGTGCTTCCAGGTGACTTGGTGAGTCTCTCCTCCTCTTCCTCATGGGGGAGTAGGACTTCCTCCTACTCTTTCTCCTCTCCTTATTCCTCCGCTTCTGGGCTTTTTCCTTGTAGTTGGACGACCGCTTCCTCTCTCGGGGTCTAAAGAGTTTGACATGACAAAACACTGTCTCAATGAGTACAAACGTGTGAGGGATGGAGAGCAGGGGGATGAATGGTTTTTGACTCATGTTACCTGTCAGGACTGTATCGACAGTAGCTGTCTCTGGAGCTGGTGCTGGCCATGCTGCCCCTCTGCCTACAAGCATCTGAGGAGCTCGGAGAGCGGGAGTATGAGCTAGAACGAGATAAGATACAAGACGACAATAGCCTCAAACCATGAACATCACAACGTCAGGTCATGGTCTTCTGGGTCAAGTTGTGGACTTCAGGGTCAAGGTGCTGACTTCAGGGCCAAGGTGTGGACTTCAGGGTCAAGTCGTTGACTTCAAGGTCAAGCTGTGTACTTTAGGGTCAAGGGGTGGACTTCAACTTATTCAGCAAATTGCTTTTAACTGAGGCAATTTACAGTGAAACCAGATATGTTAAGAAAATTTGTTAAGAAACACCCGAGGGAGGAGGCGGGGATCAAACCCAGGACCTTTCGGTTGGGAATCGAACACCTGCACTACTGCACTATCCTACCACCATATCATATAATGCATAACATTATACATTAAGAAAGAGAGCCGTACCTGCAAAATGACAGTGACCGGCTCCGGGATGAGTGCCCTGTATGTGTGGAGCTCCCACAGGAAAAGTTCCTGCTTGGACTGCGCCTGACGGACCTCTCCCTCCGCCTCCTACGAGAGGAGCGACTCCTCTGCACCTTAGAATGCCTCCTCTTCCGTGGACGCACATCCTCACATTCCACGCTCAGCGCCTTGCTGTTTGTTTGAAAGCAAAAAACGAAAGGTTGTACAGTTAATAATGATCCACACTATCCAAGGTAGCCCTTAATAGCAGTTCTGTCATCTCAAGATTCACTCCAATCAATGGAATGCCGACCTACCTTGTCCCGTCGTAGAAGGTTGAACGCTCAGCGAGAGGATTGCACAGCGAGGCGTAACTTGTCACAGAGTTTCCTGAATCAGAGGCATTGTCGCGCTCTGTGATCTTCAGCTTATCGGGAGATGCCAAACCCTGGCATTGTTTGCTGCTGTCTACGATGCCACTTGGTTGAGAGATGCTGTTTTTATTGGAAGGCGGGGAAGACGTGTCGTTCCCAGAATCGTAATCATGATGGCCGTGATTCCCTTTAGCGTCTAATAGCTTGTCTCCAAATTGTAATGGCAAAATCTGCAGAGAGACAGAAAAGTAAAATCTCAAACCAGTGATTTGCTATCTGGAGCAGGCTACCTGTTAGATTACACAAAGGCAGATATTCCCCCTTTAAGGCATAGAAAAAAAGAAGTTCTACAGTTCAGAAGAAGACTTTGAAAGATGACATGCAAATTTTGTGGCATGCGAATAACCATGAAATCAATGTACACTCTGGGAAACCCTACAGGAAACTAAGAAAGAAATTGAGCTGAATTAACTCTAAGCTAAAAAAAGACAAGATATGAAAGGAACAATAAACAAAACAGAAAGAAGAAGAAACTGCGTGAGAAGATCTACCGGCTCTATCTTGAAAGAGAGAGAAATAGAAAACAATATCCCCCCCCTGCCAATTAAGTTAATTCTATTTTACAGAACATTGACATCAAAAAATGGGCATTATGTAGAAAGGAAAAGGATTGCAGACAAAGAGAGATCCCATGAGTCTAACTACTAACAGCCCTTCAGAACATTGCCTCTTTGTTTTCCTGCTATGTAAGACCCTACTGCGACCTACAGTAAACCCTAAACTGCGGATAGCATCGACTTACCAATCAAGATTTCCTCCTTAAGTACGTAAGGTGTAAGAAAAGGGGAGAGCGGGCAACATAAGTGCATCATTAGAGTTGTGAATTGCAAGTAAAAGACAATAACCCTCTCTTCAAACCCAGAGCCAGTGAGATGAACATCCGGCATGTTCCTTTTTCTTTCCTTCGAAAGGTAGCTTGATTTGTTTTATAGGGATAACAAAGTTACCGGCGATGTAGTGGTACTGAAACAGGGTTGCTTATCGCGTGCCATAATTTAAGTTCTTCTGAAAAAAAAAAAATGGAGGATTGATTTGTAGTTTTTGGAATGTGATTTATAGTTTTCGTGCATGATATAATAACTGTTATTCTGATTTTGGGGTTCACGCATAGAACATACAGTAGGTCCTACATAAAAAAATCCCTTTCTATTACCATATGCATCTGCATGCTATCTTTTCGGATAAATCTGAGTGCATTTCTAAGCACAAGAAGGTTCAAATTAACAACAATTATTTTGCAGTAGTGAAATATCGATTTGATTTAAATATACAAATTGTAGTTACCAGTCAATGTTTCTTTCAAATAATGCAAAAGTATCTTATTGGTAAATGTATTTAGAAACACCTTGAAAATGTTGACAGAAATCAACAAAGAAAAACGAGGCCCCTATACTTTTCTTTTGTGTCAAACATAATTAATGTGAAAATATACAAAATCACATGGCTGTAGGTTCTAGGAAAAGTGAATTCCTTATTTCTACCGCTAAATTACTTCATTATTCATCAAAGGGAGGAAAAAAATCCAAACACTTCTAATTAATTCTTTTTAGCATTTCAATTTTGCTATGAAGGTAAACAAAATTGGAGGCACTTAATGCCAACATTGTGTCAACATGATTGAATCTCAATTGAAAGCCCTGTGGTGTGGGATTACAAACTGCTTGTCTGATTAACATAGTATACTGATTGCTGATGGGGAGAATAATGTGTTTTGATTCCCAAGCATACATGAAAATAAACTATATGATGCACCTATTTTTCCAGAAGATAACTTTTGAGGGTGTAATTGCATTGATTACTTTAGTTTCCTGTAAATACTTTTTCAAATATATTTCTCTGTAATTTTGCTTGTCATCGTCTAATACAGTTGTACAAGCAGGCAGTGGCGTGAATATCGACGGTGGGCATGGAGGAAGAAAAAAGAACCGGCAAATGTGTCGGGGGCGCCCTCTGGTGGCGCTCTTAATTAGTTAATTAAATTATATGAAACAAGCAAAATGAAACCACACAAATTCCCAAATTGAACGGACAAGGGAGGGGGCGGGGGATTCATTGTTAGGGCGCACTGAACCCCCCACCCCCATACTTAGGGTATTCTAAGTATAGAAAATACTGAGCTGTATTTATTACCGGTTTGCACATTTGTTTCCTTGTATTTCAGTTAATATAATGAGAACTTAGAGACAGTGAACTGTGTGCATCTTACTGCATTAGGCAGGGTCCAGTATTATAATCAACCCTTGCTGTCAGAATTGCTTTGACAGATTATATTAATTACAAAGCAATTTCATTTTTTTTTTGGATTAATTTTGCAACAAAAAAAGACAGCACTCAGCTCTTCTTTTCGACCAATAATCTTTTGTCAAAGAATTAATACGTTGGATGAGAAACATTTCTTTGAAATATAAAAATCATTAGAGCCTCAGTTACCACGTTTACATGATGTTTTTAAAGTGGAATTAATTAATTCGGAATTAAAATATTTTCCCTCGAGTTTACATGGACATAATAATTCCGAATTGGGGTTTACATGGAAAACACGTTAAATCGCCTTTATTTAATTCCGCTCAACGTCTGGAGGTCGGGAAGGTTTCTGATTGGACAGGGGGGCACGTCGACGTATTTACGTCACCGGAAGAAAACAAACTCCAGCTGGCTACCGGCTTTTTTTTTCAACCGGCTTTTTTTCGTCTGTTTACATTATGGACACACACATCGTACAAGTTTTTATGTTTGCTCTGTTCATGCTGTTGAAGCAGCAACTCGATATTTATATGTTACTGCTTAGTTTTCGTCAGTTGAGGAGGAGGAGAAGGGAGTTGGAGTACCGGAGAAGGGAGGTAGAGGAGACACGGTTAACGTTAACTTTGAACCAACGGCTGTGTTTTTGTGTTTTCTTCCGTCCGCCCTTTTCATTATTTGCAATTCTTCCAGCGTACTAATTAAATAAATAACTTCCGCTCGGGACCAACGTCTGCTCCGGGCCGCCATCTTGCTGTGCGTGGAATATGTGCGTCATCGGCGACAGAAGGGCACCGCAAGGAGCATGCGCAGAACCGACCGGAATTAATTTTAAAAAGAATTAAACCGTTTACATTGATCGAGGAATTAATTAATTCCACTTTATAATAGGAATAAACCACCCACTTAATTCGGAATTAAGTTTAATTTCAAATTATATTTTCACTCGGAATTAAGTGTTTACATGATATTTTTAATTCGGAATTAACTTTAAATTCGGAATTAAATTATTTTAATTCGGAATTAAACCTCTCATGTAAACGGGGCAAATGACTTTGAACTTGTTCTTCTATATTGACCTAGAGTATATGCAGCAATCGTTCAGCCTCCAAAAGTTTAATTTAATCCACAAGATTTGAAGGTATGTCTTCAGATGGTATTTGAAAAGGTCTGCACCTCTTGAAAGATAATACAAGTATAATGGAAGGCCTCTCGAAATAAAATAATAAAGAAAAAAGAGGTATTCTTTTTTATCAATCAATCAGAACATCAAGAGGAATTAAAATGGCATTTGATTTGAGTGGCTCTACCTTGTTTAAGTTGAAAAGAATACACATGGTTGCAGATAACACAAGAGACGATTTATTCATTTCTGTTCCTTGAAGATAAGGGTTGTAAATGGCGGACATGTTCTACTAAAGCTTAACGACTACTGCAAAAGCTTCTCTGTTATGAACCACTATGCATGGCAACCTTTCAAAACTCAAAGAATCTCCACATGGGCACAGTACATTTTTAAGTTAAAAGTTAAAATAAGTTCATGGAAGGAGAGAAGGAAGTAATTTGGGCCATGTAAAATGTGTAAAATGTAAAATGTTCAAAATGTGTTTCAAAGGAATATGGCTGCAAAACATATGATTAGTAGACACTGCATAACCGGAATATGTTAATGATTTGAAGTTTATCTATGTGTACTTGTTCCCAATCAACGTTGAATCTGTAATTACTGAAACATCCTCAGTGTTTGACATGGCCCCACTTCGTGAGGAGTTCAGATGAAGCTGCGAGTAGTTGTTTCCCAGCAGTACTTACGGTGCTATTGGAGAGGGCGGAGACATATTGTGGAGCAGTATTACACTCTGACTTGACCACTGGTCTCCACTCCAAGTCTCTTTGGTTCAGCTTTGTCCTGCACTCCTCTCGCTCCTCCACCTCATGTAGATGATACCTTTGGGGCGCAGGAACAACACACTTAACACAACCTTCAGATGACACTAGCAGAATAAGAAACCAATGTGTTCTTTTTTAATGGGCTGTTTGGCCTTTAGGGTGGTGGTATTGACGACAGACAGGACAGTGTAGCACAGTAGTACTGATACTGATTAGTGATGTATAAAAAGCATTTTCCAACATTTTATTAAAGTAACATTTTGTCTAAATGATTATTAAAATTTCCCCGAAAAGTATTACATGGGGGCCAAAACGGAATTTCCTTCCCGCCACCCCACGCTGTCTTAAGCTGGTTTCACACTGCCGTGCGGCAACTCGCCACCTCCATTAATTTCAATGAGGGAAGGACGGCAGAGGGGAGACGGTTACAAAAGCGGCTGTTGCCCAGGAAGAGGTTGCCGCCCACGTGAACGCGCACAGATTTTCCCTGCTGCTCAGCTTTCCCTGTGTTGAAAATTTCAGTGGCAGCCGCCCGGCGGCGGCAGCAGCAGCCGCTTTTGAAAATCGCCTGGCCCTTCACACCGCCGCGCGGAACCCTCCGGCAGCGAGGCAGTTATAAGGGCAGTTGCCGCGCGGCAGTGTGCAAGCACCTTTACTTAGAGGAATCATGAACGACTGAGTGCCATAAGGGCTAGGAGGGATCCCAAATGAGGCAGAGAGACTAATGTAGCCTGCCTCACGCAGCTACGCTCAGCCAAACTGGTGATATCAAGCCGGGCGACAAAAGGAAAGCTCATTGGTTTGTCTTTCAACCATAGCAGCGGAGGGAAACATGGTATTTCCGAGAAAAAAAGTATTGATTCAAAGCATTTTTTTTCTTGACTGACAGGCTTTTGTTCTTTGACTCAAATGAAACATGATGCTAGAGATAATAAAATAAATCACGCAAGAGTAAAAATTTGTGGAACTCTAGACGCCAACCACTGCAAGCTAATTTATAACATTAGCGAGAAGCTCATAGAAATTGATAGCATTACATTAGCAACATGCCACCTAATTGATATCAATCAATGCTTTAGCTGCAGCTAAATGTCAGAGATTGACATTTGCAATTTTTCATTACATAAATGATAATGACCTGTTTGATTTATGAACTCATATCTTGTGTCGATGGAAACGACGGTTCACAGCAATGTGCCTTGCATCAGCTGGAGGGGCACTCTTCCTGCTCTGTTCACAGGACTATTTATCCTAAACGAAATCCCTCATATACATCCCTTATTGCCCGGGTTCCTGAGTCGTTTCCTCTGAAGAAAGTGAGATAAGAGGATAGGGTGGGGCAGGGTATGGGGTTAGCGGGGGATGGCCGGAGGCGCGAGTCACCTCTCCCCCTATCAGTCATCAGTGTGATATGGCCGGGACGCGGCCGATGCTCGGAGCTGATAAGATAAATCGGAGGGAGAGGAAGAGCCTTGGGGGAGGAGGGTATGGGAAGAGACACTGTGCTGTACCTGCTCTCTGCAGATGACCGCCAGGACGAACTGTCGGACTCAGACCTCCGGTGACGGTGTCTCCGGTGGGGTCGACTCCGTGAGCTGGAGGAGCTTGAGAAGAGACCAGAAAAAAGACGCAAAAAGAGACAAATCGATCAATGCAAGAATTTACAAGGAATACAACACAACAACAACAACAACATTGGAATTATACCAAAAAACAAATCTGAATCATGTCTGGGAAATAAGACTATACACTACCAAAGTTAATTTGATCCTGATCTGCGCAACAGACATACTGGAGCTGTACTACCATATGCATGAGGCTGAAGCCACCAAAGGCATTTAGCCAAAGAGGAACAACAAAAATATCACCACAGTATGAAATTGGTTGCTCGTATTCTCCCTGGCACTTTGTCCACTGCTCTTGTGCTTCATGCTTTCAATCTGTTTTCCTCCTGACATGCAACAATGTTCACACCTTGATCAAAACATAAAAGCTCCCATTTTGTGTATACCTGAAGTAATCTCAGAGCATTTTATCTTGTCTCAGGCTAAAAGGAAAACACTATTCCCCCGCATTAGGGGGTAGAGAGAGGAAGTCAAACAAGAGTATTGGATCATTTGTGATGCTTTTAAAAGATAATACGCTAGCCTTTATAAGCTGATAACTGAATAAGCTCCTTTGGTGACCTTTTGTTCTATCACCAAATACAAACCTTTTCTTGTGCTTGCGCTCATCCTTCTTCTTATGCCTCAAACTGGTTGAAAGAAGAGAAGAATTCAATATAACATTAAATAAGTAACTCCACAATTCCACAAGAAAGTTTGAGATCTAATAATATACATACATCTTTGATTCAGACTAGGTAGACTTCTTTCAATCGTAATTATTTTTAAGAATTTGTAGCAGTGATCATGGATTCCTTATGATAATAACACAAATTATAAAACATGCTCTTGCACATACCTGTGTTTGGACTTTTTGTATGAATACCTGTAACAGAAATCGGAGAGAATTCATTGTTCAGCGGTCTACATGGTCTGCATTTCATCTGGATCAGACCAGATCTGAGTGCTGGGTGGTCTACAGACCAGATCGAAGTGCTGGGTGGTCTACAGACCAGATCTGAGTGATGGGTGGTCTACAGACCAGATCTGAGTGCTGGGTGGTCTACAGACCAGATCTGAGTGCTTGGTGGTCTACAGACCTGATCTGAGTGATGGGCGGTCTACAGACCAGATCTGGAGGATGGGTGGTCTTACCGATGCCGCTTGCTTCTCTTTGAGCTCTTCTTGCTCTTCTTCTTCTTCTTCTTCTTCCTGGGCGGTGACAGACTGTAGGAGGTAGACCTGGGGACGTCAAGATCACCGTTGATCACTACTGCTCTTTACTTATCACAGACATGTTGTTAAAGAGCAACAGGGGTTTCA
>OLKM01002091.1:22500-47500 GCA_900291075.1 Melanogrammus aeglefinus | reverse complement strand
ACCAGGTTCACTCACTTTATTATTTTTATTTTCCATTTAAGTTTCATGTTTCCATAAAGAATTCACTCATTTCTGGTGTGACTACATCAAAAAAAACGATTTGTTTGAACACAGAGATTGGACATTGTAACAATTTTTCTGTAAATTGGTTTTTTTTACATCCCATTTGTATAATTGGGTTTCGGAAGTCAAAATATGTTAATAGCTTGGACATCTTTGCCCTGCATTTGCCCTGTTCCTATTGAGTCTTCTATCTACTCACCTGGCCTGCAAACTGTAACTGTACACAGCCTACCGAGTGGAAGTGTTTGTGAATTTATTCCCTCTGTAACTCAGCATCCCTCCATAAAACTTGAGGTCAGCCCTTCAATATTCAAATGAGCTGGTATTTATAGGCTGCAGCTGCGCTGACATTTCAGAAAAATATGAGGTTCACTTCACTCCCCTTTATTCTGCCCTGTCCGCCATGAATCAGGAATGTAAAGATGAAAGCAATGATTCTATTCTTTTATGGCACATCACTCTGAATAGCAACGTATAAAAGTGCATTTTCTCAGCTTTCAAAGCAATTTGCAGATCGATTAATTTGTTGTGTGTAAGAAGGCTGTGGCTAAGGTCAATTGAACCTTTACTAGTATATGCATTTAAAACTGGAGAGGAGGAGAACGGCGTGATGCAAATATCTCCCGACCCTTTCTATCACCAGGTTAAAATGTGGGCTGCAAAATGGACAACTTAGTTAAGGAACTTAGAGTTATGATTATTTAGTCATGGGAGATTAAATAGCAGTGTCTCCTCTTGGGATTGCAAGGAGAATATAAACTCAGGGATTAAGACCAGAGCTCCACCAAGCCTCCCAGAGGCTTGGTGGAGCAGGGGACCCAACAAGCCCCTGAAAAATTTTAGATATCACTCCACCTTTATTTGCCAAATATATTATTTTTACATACAAGACCCCAAAGACCCTAAGGTACAATAAAACAGAACTACTAGGAAAAGTTTCCCCCAGCCCTTTCTCCTAATCCCCCCGCCGCTATCTCCAGTGCGCCCGCAAATGATGGAAACGTGAATTAAAGAGAGATAACAGGAGGAGGTGATTGAGACAGATCAACAGGAACAAGGCCTTGGAATATTCCCCTGATTTGCTGATGTTAGATCCATGTTATTGCAATTTGCAAATTTTTGTCTGCCGGTTGGATCCGCTAATTGGCTGTCTGAGACTTTACAGATGACAATGTGATTTGCAATTCATTACCTTTCACAGGGTAAGATACAGCCCCCGACATCAGCATAGGATTTGAGCAATAAATTATTTTTATCAATTTCCCGTTTGTTTTGTCTCCCTCTTTGGTGTGAGGACAAGAGTCTTCTATCCACAATTCTGTCATCTCACTGAGATCTAACAAAATAACAAATGAGAATTGCTTCAGTGTACCTGTTTGAAGTTGACTCAATTGGTGACAATTAGGTTTGATTTCTTTGTCATTATTCATCATTAGTTAGAATTCTTCCGAACACAAACACACACAGAAACACATCTTTGACTCAATGTAGAATTTCCAAAGCATGAGCAATCCTTTACCAATCGTAATCCATAGCTGTTTGGCTTCTAGTCGTAGGTTGGAAGGAACTTAAAGACTAAATTCAAAGCACTGCATTGGCAAAAATAAAAAATAAACATCTCCTCACTCACGCAAACACTGAGCGGATTAAAGGGAAGAACTTGATGATGAAGAATTATGGGGACAGTAATCCTGTAAACCTTGACTGAATGTGTTTACCATAAGACAGGTACGATGGAGTCCCTGGCCAGGAAGGTTGACTCCACAAAGAGTGCTGGAGTTCAGTTTAATGATGTAAGAATTGCTGGTTCTCAAAGTAACAACAGTCATGTTCGATTACTTTTGCCTTGAAGGATGTTTTATCGCACACAGTTGAGTATGAACCAGAAAGAAAACAATACTAATTTCATGATGTTCACATGAACTTGTAGAAAGAACATTAAACTATTTGTCTGCTACCTCCTTAACCTTGATTAGTACCTTATATTTCTGTATGGCACCTAATGTGTGGAATAGAAAATGCTCTTTGAAGACAATTATGATGCGACAGGCTGGGCAGTAATTCAATATAATCGTCGACCTTGAATATTATTGTATCATGAAATTAAGATATAGAAGCATCCTAATACCCATTCGCTGATCTAAATTATTTATGATGGGAAATTGATCCCAAATGTGATGTTTGACATGTCGGGAGAAAGGAAAGGTCTTACACAAAAAATGCCCATTTACTTCAATTCAATGACCCTTAATAGGTCAGTCTAATAGACCTTCAGAGGTCTATTTGACTGTTTAGAATGGTATTTTGAAATCCATACGCATATCAGGATATTTAGCGTTATTGTGTATAATTCCCCCTGATTTTTGCAATAGTATATTTCTCCATAAAATGGCATAAGATGGCTGCGAGCAGCACCGTTCTACAGCAGCCCAGTCTCACGAAAATACGTGACACTGTCACGTCACGTCATTTAATTTATTCTTTCGTGATCTGGGACACGTAATTTCAAAAAAAGGTAAAAAAAACAAAACAAAAAAAAACACAAATTTCAAACTCATTTTAAAAAGAGATGAAGCAGCTACCTTTTTTCCGTTGTGGTTTGCTTACAGAGCAGTGCACCTGTATTAAATATATCCGTGAATTGTCACAATTTCTCAGAATTAAAGGTGAAAGTAGAAATGGGTGGCCAAAAGAGTCATATTGTTCAAAATTTGTGTTTTTGGCACGAAAAAATTGAAATTACGTGCCCCAGATCACGAATGAATAGATTAAATGACGTGACAGTGTCACGTATTTCCGTGAGACTGGGTTGGGTGTTCCTCATCACCAGGATAACAGTAGTAGATGGTAAACAACACACACCACAAGCAGGACGGCAGGACTTTTGGATTGCAGGATTTTCAACACAGCATGTTTCGACTGCGTGCCTGTGTGCGTGTGTGTGTTCATGTGTGGTACAGTTGTCCTCCAGGGCCTGATAAAGCCACACTATATTGTCACCAACAGATCAACATGTGCCAAAACATGGTTCCAGGGTTTTAATGTGCTCTAATACTTTTCATCACGTCACTACGGACCATTGGAGCCACAGAAGGGCCGACAGTCCTAATCTGGGCCAACACTTCACTGTCCACCCCTCATTTAGCAGGTAGGATTGAGATGAACTGCCGCAATATCTGCCAAAAAACTCTTGGCTAATCTGACAGATGGTTTGGCAAAAACCTACCAAATATTTGTTTCCTTAAAAATGGTTCCAACTCTTAGCAGCAGCTGATCCATGAAGCCCACAGGACAGACTGCTTTCCCTTTAACAAATGACCAAGCTGGATGGGAAAACCTGTGCTTTCTGTGTGAAGAATGGGTGCTAAATAAACTGAGGATTTTACAATAATTGATCATCAAAGCTTGTCTACACCAACGCTACACCTTTTCCACTCCCAAAGTTGTTCATGTGTGAACCTGAACGAATATGTACCGTCTTTCCTGTACATGTAGGATGGTTAGACTTGTTGCAATGATACAAATAGCCTTGGTGTTATCATTGTGTACATTTGGTATCAACGAGAACTCCCTAGCAAGCACTAGTCTGTGTCTCGGCTTATCTCTGGATGGTTGACTGCTTCTAAGACCTCCACAAGCGGAAGGGTGTGATGTGAAACCAGATGCTGTTTGGATCAGGATGTATTCCCCAAGTGGAATCACTGATGCACAAACATCGGCCTGTTAGCAGGTACCCTGTACTGTAGTCACCGCCTTTATACTGATGGTATACACTATGCTGAACACACAGTTCCAAAATAATCTAAGAGCTCTGGTCCGCTTATGTATGAATATGCTTTTACAATCATTCATGATGTACAAAAATAAATAGAAAAGTACAGAATAGCCATATTAAATATTAACATCAGTTACTAACCTGATGCACCAGGTACCTATACTTGATAGTAAACATACATACAAATTCATATATACAAATACATACTACTAATGATTCAGTCCCGCCGAAGAAAATCTACACTGAGAACACTCCCAGCATGTAGTCTGAACTGGGGATTTCTCCAACTATTTATTTGGTAGAATTAGGGTGCCATGTTCCATGAGCAGTTTGGAACACATCCCATTTAATTCTGTGAACATCCACACCTAATGGAGCAAATAACAGCTCAGCAGGGGTGCAAGGGATCTGCAGAGAGATCGATAGCTCCGACCAAATCTGAGATCAAACCTAAAAACAAGACACTATCCGGCCATTGCAAAGGTTCAGTTTAGGACAGGTAAATGTTATTTTGTTTTTGCTGTATCAATACTGTACAAGACAATCACCAAATCAATGGACTGGTAATATTTTCTGCCACTTTCAACCATATGTAGGAATCCAAATGCATTTGTATTACAGCCAATTACACACTACATAAAGTACTAAGAAAATGCTTAGACTGAGATTAATGTGTGTATCTGTGTCTGTTTCTGTCGGCATTTGAGCATGTGAGTATGTGTGATGGGAGAGAGATCTAAAACAAGAGGGTGAAAGTAGAGAGTACATGAGAGACAGAGAGAGTGTGACAGAGAGAGAGACAGACAATGAGAGAGAGAGACCCTCTATGCCTCATCACTCCATAGGTAATCTTATAGTTCCCCAGCAACCCTAGCTGTTGAGAAAGGCACACCAGTTTCATTATCTATGTCACAGCTAACAGTAACAATTGATAATCATTATGTTAGAAATAATGGTAGTCGGGCTCCTCGCCAGAGAAACATGATCTAGTGCCGTAATTACCAGTCCAAGCTGTGAGCTGCTCCACGGCACAGTGGTCAAACTACACTGAATTCTATGAACACCTTCAACACCTACAGAAGACTGTCATGGTTTAATTGTATTCATCCTTGTAGCTGCTGAACAATCTTTTAATGAAATTTGGAGAAAATTGAATGAAAAAATGTCATTTTTTTAAACATATATATTTAAATTGTTATGGTCCTGGCTCCAAAATTAATTAGAATGAGCAACATACTTTTCTTCACTGTCTATGCCGTACTCTATTTCACTCCCAGACTCCAAAGCCATTTTAGATGTGTCTAAGTGCATCAATAGATGTATATTAAACTACTGTGACATTCCTACTGCAGTATTCAAATTCATTTGGGTAGCTATGATGGACCTGAACCGCCCATGCATTGCATTATGGAAAGGCAGGAGGGTAGAAGTGGAGAGAAATTGTATGGCTAGTCACAGCCGATCACAGGGTATTGTTGGTCCAATCTGTATGTAATGTCCCTTCAGAATGGAACAAATATCCAACATTACCCCCTGCAACTTTGACAATCCATTTGACTGTATAATATAACACAATGTCCTGTTTCTTTAAGTTGTATGCTGTAAAGTATATTTTATACTCATGGCTAAAGCTAGTATTATTTGCAAGTATAACATAAGCATTTCATTTTGAAACTATCTTTTCTGCACATTTTTAAAATCGCATATTCATTTAAAAAATAAACTATATTGATATTTTCGTCACATTACAAGATGACTGGCCATAATGAGAGGTTGTTTTGAACATGTGTATTAAACATGTGACACATTTTGAGGAGAACACGGCTCGGTGAGTTCACTCCCATCGACCGCGGCCGTCTGTTAGCCTCACGAAGGTGAGTCAGCCCACTCCCAGTGAGCCACAGTCACTTTGAAGACAAGTCGGTTTGGTTTATTCAATTATTTTGTCCCAGTGATAGAATGGGAGCAACATAATGGCTTGATTAATTCCCTTATCACACTGAGCACAAAGAGTAATTACAACCAAATCCATCGCTCGTAGCCACATATCAATCAAATTACATGCCGTCTCCCACTCCCACCGCAATCCCCGGCAAACACAGTAAATTAGCAGATTGTCTGCGATTCACCCCTGGCCATGAAAGTGTTTACCTGAGAGCCGTGCCTGCAGGGTACACTCAGCCAAAAGGTCACACCATACTTGATTGGATACCTTGGAAGGCTGATGTATTTCTGATCAAGTGAAAAGGCCAATTACCTGACAGCCTGAAGGTCATCCAGGGTCATCCAGGGGTCGCGGCCAATGACTTGGCCCAAAGTAATTGGTACGTTCATATAGCCATAAAGATTCGCTGGTGAATTATAACCCTCCGGTGGCTCCACTGCAGGGACTCTCACATTGTCAAATTATATGAAGTTGATATATATACACATATAATCAGATGATTCAGAATTGTATGACTCACTTTCAGAATAAAAAACATGGATAAAATGATTTGTTTTACATTTACTGTGACCAAATAAGGGATTATTAGGACTTTAAAAGGTTTAAAAAGGTCACCAAGGCTTTTAGAGCTTTAACTATGGGTAACACGGCTATGTGTGTTAAAGACACGCTGAAGGAAAAAAGATTGATAGAGCCTGGAAAAAACACACTGACCAGACTAAACATCATAACAAAGGTGTTTGTGAGGACTTAGGACCTCATCACATGATCACTTATCACTCATGGAGAGTTTCCAACGGAGCGCAAAGCAGCACAATGTTCACAAACTATTTATCCCGAAATGAACAAGTCAGAAGAAGGCCGTTAGCCTTTGCAGGTTAGAAGGTTATACCTACTACCAAATACCAAACTATTTCCATGGGACTAGATTTACTTTAGTTAAATGAGCGTACACCCAGCAAATAGTTTTTACAGATCGAACTGAAGTTTGGTTGAACACCAATCAGATGTGTTTATCGTAGTCCTACAGACAGCACTCCTCATGGTCAAGACAAGCAAAAAGCCACCACATGCTAATAGAGGGTACTTCTTCACCATAGCAACGACTCCACTGTTAATTCTTCTCTCAGGCTGCTGTTGTTTCAGCAGCCAGCCCACTGGACTTATCACAACGGGGGTACAGCCACAGCAAGTGAAATAAACAACCTGAATACAGCTCCCCGCTCCTGGTTGGAAAGTACAGAACGGATTTGCTTCTGGGCGGTCATCACAGCAGCCTTCTTGGCACACAACAGCCACTATGAGGAACCCAGAGGGGTATTCCATGAACGGAGGTTTAACAAACAGAGTTAACGCTGAACTCTAGGTTGATTGACCCTGTGCCAACTAAACCAGAGCTGTCGGTTCCACCGCACAGGTTATGCATTAGTTCAATCAACACAGGGTTGGTTAACACAGGGTTGTGTGCGTCCACGCCAAACCTATAATGACGTGATGTATGGATCATGGAAACCCTGATCGAAATGGAAAAACGGGCTGCTTATTTCAATGAAATGGGTCTCCCGGTTCTCCTGGAGAGCTATGACGAGGAGAAGGACATTATCACAAGAAAAGGGAACGCTAAAGCCTCTGCAACCCAGAAAACAGCCTGCCAGCGGATCGCTGACCACCTTAATGGGTAAGTTACATGTCAAAAGCATGATCCTTAAAGGTTGGGTAAGGGATTTGCGAAACGCCAGCAGATTTTGAAAATACACAACTCAAATGGTCCTACCCAGTGTTGCCAGATCAGATTGACAGTTTCCAGCCCAATCACATTGTAGAACCCGCCCAATCCAATAAAAACCAGCCCAAACCACGAAGTTGCCAGACACTCATGTAAACCCGTAAAATCATAACACATAGACATCCAGAGCTTCATATAGCATCAAATAGCCACACATAAATGATAGATTAACAGGTTTAATGCAACCAACAAGAGCGCAGTAAATCAACCATTGGCTACACAAATTGCAAGATGAACCTCTGGCATCCTAGCGCCAGGCCCAGATTAGTAATAATGACAGCTGCACGTAAAAAGGTGCACTTTGTGCACGTGTAGGCCTAATATATTTAATTATTTACATCACAAATGACCCGTATGAGGACTACTTGCAAAACAAACAAATAAAAATGCATAGAACGTATCTCCCAGCCTCTCTTTTTCCCCTCTCTCCCTCCCCCTCTTTTCCTCCTCGCTGCCTTCCACAACTGTGGTGCTGAACGACCTGGCCGTACAGCAGCTGATTGAGATTCCAAACACACAACCACGAAAAACGAGTTTTAAAATAAACGAGCAAATGCCATAAGTGGGCTACAGATCAGTCACAGTGCAAATAACATAAGGTGACATAAAAAAAAAATCATCTCACCTTTTACGCAGAATCGGCGTCTTAATTTCCATTAACTTGAACATTGAGAACGAAAAACTTTTTACAGTCACTGGAAGCCAGGTCGGCTGGCTAATACATGGATGAATCAAACCTCGCCAACAACTGTCGGGGAGGTTTGAAAGTGGCGGAGGTCAGTCCGTTTCTGCTCAGGCCAGAGCGCACATACTTGAGGCTGGAGAGGAGCCGTAATCCCATGCGATTTCTGGTGTCATCCTTCAGCAGCGTCACTTGGGAAAACGCTCTCTCAACGTGGGCATTTGATATTGGCAGAGTGAGCAATTTGATGACACCCAGTGCTAAATCTTTGAAACACTGGTTTCCTCCAGCATCTTGAAATGCTTCAACTTCCAGCCAAAAGGCATCAATGGCCCGATCACTTGAGAAGCCGGCTGATGCAATGTTTCTCCACTGGCTCTCCAAGATGTCCACCGAACAAGAGAAAAACTCAGCGGGCAAGTCTTTTACTCCTGGCCTGTCTATTTTTGACATCACCAGTGTCGGAAAAAAAAGCTCCAGTTTGCGGAGCATTTCCATTGATGCAGGAAGACGCATTTGATACTGCACCAGCACTTCTTTCAGAAAATCAAAACAACACGCGCAGCTCCGGTGCTAATGTGCTGGCATCCAGCTGCTGCTGGAATGAGGAGCCCAGGTCTGCGTCCTGGTGTGAGAGGTAGAGGCTGGATGATTTAAGGTCAAGTTCACTGAGACGACTGTCGTTGTTCATGCGTAATACGCTGGGCTTCACAATTCTCCTCAATGTTAACATGTTACAGCCTGTTCAAGATCTCTAAAAACACCCAGCGTATCTCCTGTTTCCAGCTGGAAATATTTGTTCACAGTTTTGATTTCCATCAACACGGGCTGGAGGAAGTGCATGTACAGCATGTTTGATTTGTCACTGTACATTTCATTTCAAAAGTCTTGGCTTGCATAGCAGTGTGTTCGGCACTTTGAAATCCATACAACCGGCTGGAGGAAGTGCATGTACAGACTGTTTGATTTGTCACTGTACATTTCATTCAAAAGTCTGGCTGCATAGCAGTGTTCGGCACTTGAAACCAAACTGAAGTGTAGCTTGAGGGCATCTTCCTGCTCTAAAATTCTTTCGATACAGTCTGAGATCACCAACCAACGGGTTGAGCTCGGGGAGATGAATTTCAGAGGACAGCCACCGTCATTTATGGTCTTGTAGACACTGCTATAGTCACTCTGGCGCTTTGCTGAGTGTGCGAACCAGTTGTAGGTTTCTCTTATCATATAGTCCAGGTTGCTTGGAAGAAGTTGCATTGCTTTATGAGCCACTATATCCAATGAGTGGCAAACGCAGCGAATGAGCTGTAAACTAGGCTGTTTTTGTTTGAGGAGTGTGAAAACGGAATGATTTTTTCCGACCATGACACTTGCCCCGTCTGTTGCGATCCCCACCATATTTTTTATGTCCAGGCCACATTCACTCAGGAAAGAAACAATAGCATCTGATATGCCTTGAGCATCAGCGGTGAGAAGATTAACAAGTCCCAGGTAAGTACTGACAAACCTGTTGTGTTTCTGTGATCGGTACTTCACACATATGCAGAGGAGCTTGTTTACGGCGTTTTGGGTCATCTTTGACTGTGTTTTGTCCGAAACCAGATCCCACCGGTACAGCAAAAGATTTCACACTCGGCGCACAGCGGGACTTGTGTTTTTTTGTGGCGCCATGTTCTTTCAAATCATTAAGCTGAGCTCTTATTTCTGTGTTACAATACTTGCAACGGGCTTTAGAGTCGTCTCCTGTGACAGCCGCGATCCAGGTCTTAAGTTCAGGGTCTGTCTCCCATTCCTTCCTGTAGCATTTCTTATATTTTCCCCACTTCGGCATGATGCTGCTGCTTAGCTAGGTCACCCGCTTCAAATTTAGTGCGGCTACAGTGCTGAACTGACGTCACGGACCGGTAAGTTGCCAAATGATGCCGATTGAATAGCCCACAACTACCTCAATTATTTATTTATTTAAACTATTTATTTATTTAAGAGAGAGAGAGAGAGAGAGAGAGAGAGAGAGAGAGAGAGAGAGAGAGAGAGAGAGAGAGAGAGAGAGAGAGAGAGAGAGAGAGAGAAAGCGAGAGAGGGTGCTGTTTTTACAATATTAAAAAAAAACGCCAAATGTGGACAAAAGCAGCCCAAATTTTATTCACCCGCCCAATGTATTTTTTCCCCGCCTGACGTAAACAAAAGAAGCCCAATTGGGCGGAAAACCGCCCAATCTGGCAACACTGGTCCTACCCCCTCTTTTTCAACGCTGACTCTGACTCCACCCATTCCAAGTACATGGACGCGCGATCATGCACAAGCGCGAACGCAGATGCGTGAGAGCGAGCCAGGCTAGCTAGGTTGGAGTTTAGGGTTGTCTTCTAAGTGCTTGGTCCAAATGTGGATTAGCTAGTTAGCCAGCTCCAGTAGCTACCGCAGGATAACAACAAACAGAAGCTTGCTCTGGGTCACGAGCTTTGAGTACGTGCACGAAGGGGTCACGTGCGGGGAGCGGGGTAGGGGGAGTGCAGTGCGACCGTTTGATTGACGTACTGTCCAATGCCACTCGGTGGTTCTGGAAATCATATGCTGGAGTTTTCCGAGCCTTGCCCGTTCCACAGATGATTGACTTGTTAATTTTCATGTCTGTACTTGTACTAACTCAGTGGCTGTAAGTGGGTTATGATAAGGATTTCAAGTAATTTTGCAAAAATGGCCAAAAAAGAGAATTCCATACACAACCTTTAATATTTGAGCCATGAATCTATTAATATCTCAGTTAAGCATTCTTAACGTTCCTACCACATAACCCTTTTCTTCTAAAAAAAACATGTAGGCCTACTCCGATGGCTGCGAAGCGGTCAGCGGATCAAATAAAAATGAAGTATGAAAACATCATACAAACAAAAGCTTTTCCCACCATCGTTTTGGTATATTTTGTCAGTCCAGCATTTAAATTGTCATGCCATATTTGTCACTCCTGCATTTAAATAAGCCCTTTTTTTATGCCAATCGTAAAAAGGCAGACAGTCAGCAGACTGGATCTGGCCCTCAAATTGTGTTGCCCCCGGTGGAGGAGCTGGCCATAGACATAAATTCAGGGCGCCTTGGCATGGAGGGGGTACCTGGAGGTACCTCCTCAGAGAGTCAGGGGCCATGTGAGGGTACCCCACTGGTTGAATTTAGGTTTTTCTGTTTTTATTGTGTTTAAGATTTTGTTTGTCTTCGAAGTAACACATGCAAACCATGTGCGTGCCACAGCGCAAATGTTCCAAATTATTATTTTTTTGGTAACTGGGTAGAAAACCTTAAAGTGACAATTCATCAACTTCACAGATCAAGATGGATTAGTGCTTGCAATGGAGCCGCGGGCTACGATTGAACATCTCTAGTGGATGTAAGTCAGTTTGGACTATTTTATACTTTCTTTTGTAAGTGCCTCTCGGCATACTCTGCCAATATTGCTGTTTGTATGATAGGAGTCCAATGACCATCTTGGTCCGGACGTGGATGGTCATCTGAAAGGACTGAGGTGTGCTCAGCATATCCAACATTAAAGAGAAAACTACCATTTGCAAAAAACGGAGGGCTACGCAGTGAACTGAGGCCAGGTCCTCGATTCTCTCCAGCAAAAAGTCATCCGGATATGCCAAGATGTCGAGCCGTGGTCTTATTAATCGCTCCCGGTGATTTGCATGAATAATTTGCACTCCGATACCGCCTCTCATAAAAAGGAGCATGCCATTGTGAACAAATGAAATCTGCGGTGAACGCGGGTTTAAATACATAAAACGGGGTTATGTTCTAAACTTAACCTGCGCAAAAAACATGCTCCGACCAGGTTTGATTCGGAGCATATGTTTCTATACTAACTAACATACCGTGTTCATTTTGGAACGGGAAACCTAGGGTTACCGCAAACCCTGGGTTAACTTACCCGGTTATGTGATAAAACCGGCTTTATGGAATACCCCTCTGGTAGTTAAGGAGTCTGTTTGAATACAAACGCATCATCGTTGACAGTTTCGTCTTCAATTTCACGCTAAATTCGACAAGACAACCATAGAATCCAAAAAAAAAAAAATAGAAAAATAGACGTCTCAATTGAAAACGACGTTCACATGAATGCGCGGCCGTGGTTTCTTTCCTTCCTTCTCACAACAACCTCCTGCTCCTCCTAAAGTGTGTCAATTAACGTGACTCTCTTCCAAATCAAGTTAGCCATGATTATTAGTTTCTTTGTCGGGGGTGAGGGAAAAGGCGCAGGGAGTTGGAACTGCAGGAAGCCCAGTTGGGTTTAATTAGTGCGTTTCCTGCTCTCCTTGTTGCACGGCGGAGGAGCAGACAAGCGAAGAGTCTGCTGCAGATGCTGCTAATGTGTGTGTGGAGTAGCCTCCAGTGTGAGCAGTAATCACCACGCAGCCAGTGACCAATTAGCAAACACGAGGCTACGTCAACTGAAACGAGTGCCACTTGAGAACCAGCGAACAGTATGTAGACGTGGAGGTGTTACCACACCTCCAGAGGATGCTAACTCTAAGGGCTACTGACAGACATATGAGGATATATTTAACATTAAGAGATTTAACGGTGAATCCGCATTAGAACAGTGAGACAACCTGGAATGGAAAAGTGTGTTGAATGTGTAGGTGTAGGTATATCATACATCGATTGCAAATCAATTGACTTGAAATAAAGTTTTCAGTTCTTATTCCAATTTAATAAATAAGGAACTTTTAAAGCAGCAGAGGGGTTATAAGTACTTCCAGTAATTGATGCACAATGAATAATGGCCTACAGTTTGTGTCCATTTTGAAATTATGTTTGAAAATCACTATTATAAGGCATTCTTTAATTAAAACACTGATTTGTGTTTGCCATGTTCAAAGTCATAAAAATACTGTCACCAATTAAACACTGCGTGCAGATGGAGAATACAATGGCCAATCAGCTCTGACTTATTCAGCCAATTAGGCAAAGAGTATTTACCAGGATCTGTAAAGAAATCCTTTAGTAATGTTTTTCTACAGTGATGGAGCTAATTTAAAATGTGCTTTGACAGTGCGTCAAGCAACTATCTCACTTTTGGTGGGTTTCAGCACTACCTCCCTTCCTGTTGCTGCCACCAATTATCCCCATAGTTTTTTTTTCATGTTCACTTTGGGAATAATTCTCCAAATCAACAGTGTATATTGCACATAGCACACCCACCTGTCCAGACACACGGACATGGATGGAGGGGAGCTTCCCCAGACCCCTCCTGGGAGACGTGGCCGTAATGAGCCGTCAGAGGCATCACACTAATTGTTGCCAGATAATCTGAGTTTTGCCCAGCCATGGCAATGAAACGACAACTCATCGGACCCATAGACGATATACGAAAAGAAGAAAGGAAAAATGTTAAATGCTGAAAATGGTAATTATCTGGCAATTTAAGAGGACTGGGAAGGCTGCCCAATTTGTTTTGTTACCGTGTCACTGTTTATTTCATTTCCCCTGGTGACAGCATTCGAGCTGCAAAAAATCTCTTAAAATATTCCCTTTTACTGTGACACAATTCAGCAGATCTTTTACCACGTGAATTAATGACATAGATGATGCACCCAAAAACCAAAATACTTTTTCTTTACTTGGGATGGATTCACCCTTCTATAAAGGCTGCTTGGGAACCTGGAAAGGCAAACAGAAGCAGGACTGAAATATAATGAGGACTGTGTATTATGGTATTATGGACAGTTTCCCCAACTGATCATTCTGAACTCAACTGTCTTAAGACCAAATCACTGATGTGTCCTTGGGATATGCAATCGCCCTTCACTCAGCTATGTGCTGCAAATAATAAAAATACAGTTTCTAAATGAATTCATAATTCAACCAAACAACGACCATCATATTATAGGATGTGTTTTTAACAAGGTGAATTCTATATCCTGTGTGATTTTTATGACTCGAGTTTGAGTTTAATTTATTACTCTATCCAGCAGTGACTATGCACTCAGAGTTAGCCAGATAGCTCGTTTGCAAATGTGGTCCCTGGGCAGGACTCAGGTGAGTGGCTAATGCCCAGTGTAAACGGGTGAGCTCTGCTCTGTGAAGACTCCGGGAGGGAAGGACGGGGATTCTGATCCTGTGACCAAAGATCAGTGGCAGAGTACGGAGCCAGGAGGCAGAGACCAGGGGTGATCGGCTCTTCAACCACATACAGACCTCTTCCTCTCTGCCGCCTCCCCTCTCTCTTCCCTCTCACCCTCACTCTCTCTCTCCCTCCACTCTCTCTCCTCCCTCTCTCTCTCTCCCCTATCTCTTCCCCCCCTCCCCCCCTCTCTCTACCTCAACTCTCTTTTCCTCCTCTCTCTATCCATCCACTCTCTCCTCCCTCCCCTATCTCTTCCCTCTTTTCCCCCTCTCTCTATCTCCACTATCTTTTCCTCCTCTCTCTCTCCCACCACTCCATCTCCTCTCTCTCTCTGCCCCTTCCCCTATCTCTTCCCTGTCCTCCCTCCACTCTCTCCATCCTCTCTCTCCCTCCCCTATCTCTTCCCTCTCTCCATCCTCCTAACCGTGCCCAGTGTGTCACGGCTGCAGCCCAGAATGCTGCTCTTCGTGCTCTAATCGATATCCTAACCGCCTGCAGCCGCCCATGCCAAAGTCACGCCCTCCACCCAGTTTGTTTATCTTTTGCCCTCATTTTTCTGACTCCTCCATTTATTTCTCTCAGTCTCTACAGTGTGGCTCCTTCCTAATGATAGGAGGTGTGGCTACACATCAAATAATAGCTTTTTACCTTTCTACTTTTCCTTCACTGCACTAGGGACCAGTCTCGATAAAGGAGGAGGACGGTAGCAATGGAAACTTTCTAGTGTTCGTATACCCTTCACAATTTTCTTATTTTGTTTTACAGGGGACCATGTGAGCTGATACTACTAAAAATAACCAAATGAAAATGACAAAGTAAAACGTGAGTAGTGGTGTATGTGTTGTTGCCAACTGATCTGAGACTAGTAATGCAATAGTTTGAAATCCCTAACATCTCTCTGCAAATGTACAGTGCCATAGTGGTCTACATTTGGTAGCTTAAGGCAAAATAATAAAAAAAACAGGTTTAGCGTCCTGCCTTTTTTTTATTTCGGTGGTTGTTTTGGGTCCCACACGCATACAAACTTTAAAAAAGATTTCTGAATGTACCCCGCCTACAGTTATCAACGAGCGAGTCAGTTTCGACGCCCTCTCCTACGTAGGCAGGGGTACATTTGAATATTACCTCCCACTTCCCCACTCCCCTCCAACAGAGCACAGCTACGTTTTTGTGGACCAGCGGACGAGCAGCTCCGGCGGGGGGAGCTCGGCGGCAGCCCGGCAGCTCCGCTCCGGGAGTACAATCCCTTTTTCTGCCGGACTAAGCTCCGCTCCGGGAGTACAATCCCTTTTTCTGCCGGACTGCGTCGAAGCTTCGGCGGCCGTCGAAGCTTCGGCGGCAGTCCGCAGAAGGAGACATGTAGAAGAAAGGGATTGTATTCCCGGAGCTGAGCTGCCGTTGAAGCCGTCCAGGTGCCGCTGAAGTTTTGGCGGCAGTCCAGCAGCTCCGGCAGTGAGCTCCGGGAGCTGATTTGCAGCCGAAGCTTTCCGGCAGCTCCGGCGGGTGGACTTCGGGAGCTGAACTGACGCCGAAGCTGGCAGGTCCGGCAGGGGGAGCTCGGCGGCAGTCCGGCAGCTCAGCTCCCGGAGTACAGTCCCTTTCTCCTCCATGTCGCGGTTCATGGACTTCAGAGAGTCAAGGCCAAAGTTCCTTTCCCCCAATTCTTCTCAACCATGGCCGAAATAACCCCCACTACGAGTCTTTCCTTTTACCAGAGACCTCAGACGCAGTCTTCATGATTAATAATATCATCCGAGGCAAACATAGCTTTTGGCCGTGATATTAGAATATTAAATACTAGGGATGCACCGAATTTTCGGCCACCGCAATACTTTTATCACCGAAACAACACGGTCGAAACAGAAATTTGTGAGCATGCCAGAACAGGCTTGTTTGGATGAGCACCAATATGTCTGTGGCGTTTTTCAATGATTCTGCGAAAGACCCACGTATAGTGATTTGCAAACTGCATTGATTTTAATGAAGTCATAGTCATAGCCACACAGTCATAGCCATAAATGCAATGGTACTAGGGTTGCCGCGGTGTGGACATTTTCACACAGAGTAATACACTCCTGTCAACACCGGTATTACCGGGTATAAACGGTATAAACTTTGAAACTAGGTCAACTCTCTTCTCACACTCGGTGACAGCGTCTTATAACGTTCTATATACTGTATAATAGTATAACATGATTTTATATATAATATCAAGGCCAAAAGCTCTGTGCGCCTCCGGATGGCCGTAGCGCGAGGAGCTCTCGTAGGGATTTGGGGTTGGCGGGGTTTGTTTACCGGCGTTGCTATGGTTACCGGTCTTGCTCGTTCTATACAAGACCGGAATTTTTTTTATTACTGGAAAAAAATAATACTTAATAACTCTGTGTTGGCCTCAACACCGGTAATACCGCATACTGCGGCAACCCTAAATGGTACTAATAATTGGCATAAAAATTTCTTTCGGTGTTTCAGTTTTCGGTTTTCGGCGTTGGTTTCCTCATTTTCGGTCTTCGGTTTCGGCCAAGAATTTTCATTTCAGTGCATCCCTAATAAATACCCATATATTATATGACATTATTATTATATTATATTTTATTATATAGATATAGAGCTCCAGGAGTCCGCAAACAGCAACAATCACTTCTCCTCCATGCTGTGGTTCAGTCTGACAGCTCATTGGTCAATGGGCAGCAGCTCATTTGCATTAAAGCTACAGACACCAGAAACAGCCCATTCTGAAGGGACTGAAACAGAGGGGAATAGCGATAGGCGAAATTCTTTTTCCCTGAAGCTATTTCCAGCAAACAGCTTCAAAAACATGTTTTCTGGAATTCAAATATTATGTTTACTTCTTGGGAAAACACCATAATATGTCTCCTTTAAAATGTTACCACAGAAATTAGACAGGAAAGGAAAAAGGGCTAAAATAGGCTTTTTCAAAGGTAAAGGTTTATCTGATTCTGTACCAAGCAAACCCAGCAGAACAGACAAGGGAAGATGTCACTGTGAAATACACTCAGAGACATCTGCCCCTACAGGACTTCACAGAGCTGCCTTTGCAGTATTGCTCTGTATCCAGGGGACCTGGTCCATGTGGTCTAGAGGGGACCTGGTCCATGTGGTCTGGAGGGGACCTGGTCCATGTTGTCTTGAGGTAACCCGCCCCCCTCACTCACACACACACACACACACACACACACACACACACACACACACACACACACACACACACACACACACACACACACACACACACACACACACACACACACACACACACACACCTGAAGACACATAATCCATTGCCTCGTCACAGCCTCCTGCCCCCACCCTCCTGGTTATTTAGTGGGCTGTAATGGCCAGTCCATTACACCTTTATGGAAAGGCAGCTCGTTCTAATAGCTGGTGACCCGGTGAGGAGTTTTGTCTGGTTGAACAGAGGCTGGCTCAAGGGCAGCTGGATTATCCCATTATCTTTAATGGTTGGAGCTCCGCAGCAGTCAAGGCCCCGGGGGATTTACTTAGCTATGTCCCCGCTGTCCTTTCAGAGGAAGACAGTAAACAAAAAACAGCGACAAACAGGCTCCATAGATTCCATTTCCAGGTCCCTTAATCCTTTTTTCATGAACACATTCCAACTTTATATGATCCAAATGGAGATTTGATGCGGCAAAGTGTCAGATGGTACATCAAATATGACCCACACGGCAATGACTCGATGGGAGTCAAAAGCCTTAGTTTATGTTTCAAGTAATTGGGTTTTGAAAGCTGATGGGGATGGGTAATTAAATGGGAAGCATTTAATTATATTTAATTTAAATTAAATACTGTTGCTAACGGGACTAGCAACGGCCCATTATTCAACTGTCTTCATAGAGGTGGTTTAAACCCCATTGCACACTAATTCCTCTCCCAGTCAAAGTGACATTGAATATATTCACATCCAGTATAGCGAAGCTGCAAATGACAATGGGAACTAAAGCCACAGACTTTTACCTATTTCTCTTCTTTCATTGGTAGTACAACAAAAACCTTCAAATGTCAAACATCTCGGTCTATTTCATGAATTCATGAACAAGGAGTCTGTTATATTTAGTTAATGTTAGTATACATGAAATATGCATGATACATGTTTTTACATTATTATATTGCATGATTCTTTTTTGGACTTCAATTATCGATCTGATCAGAGGTCAGCTTTGAAAGAATTTATGAGAATTTCATATTTTTCATTGTTGTGTGTGTTCAGGGACACGCATGAACCCATGAATGCAGTCATGGACACACATAAATGCAGTCAGGCACACTGACGCAATTATATAGCACCTTTCTAACCAGTGGTCACTAAAAAGCGCTTTACACTTATAGTCTAAAATTCACCCATTCATACACACATTGACAGAACCACGGTCGTGTGAATACATTTGCTACCATGCAAGCAACAGCCAGCTGAGCAGTCAGGGTGAGGTGTCTTGACCAGGAACACCTCGACACTCTAGCTAGGAGGAGCCGGTATAAATATCAATATATAGACTGTAGATAACGCATCCTTATAATGATGTGTTAAGGATGCGTTACATATATATATTTAGTTATATAAAGAAAACAAGTTGCACAAAGTCGCTGCATTAGACGGCCCTTGGATAACAATTTCAACAGTCAAGGCTAAGCATTGAAGATAGCTTAGCCAGACATTGTTTTCTTTCCTCCGTGTTGCGAAGTAGTTCTTCACAAGACGGAGACACCGTTAACACTCTTCGGCCATTAAACAACTTCTATAAAAGCTTTATGCTTGTGCATTAGCCAAATGGCCCCGCCTGAGAAATTAATACCTTCCCATCCACACTTTATTAGCCACTAATCCTCCGCCTCTTCGCCCAGTCGCTCTGGTAGCTTAGGACATGAACGTATGGAGAAGAGATGGAGGGAGAGAGAGAGAGGGAGACTGAGAGAGAGAGAGAAAGAGAGACAGAGAGAGAGAGGAGAGAGGGAGAGAGAGAGAGATTGAGACTGAGAGGGGGAGAGAGGGTGAGAGGGAGAGAAGGTGAGAGGGAGAGCGGGGGAGAGGTTTAGAAGGAGAGAAGCTGAGAGGGAGAGAGAGAGAAAGAGAGATAGTGCTCACTCAATGGCCAAAAAAATGACCTTATGTGCAAAAGGTTTGACTGAAGTCATTTTAGTGATGGCTTTATTCGTGAGAATAAATAAATAAAGCATGGCCCACAATATTTTAAATTTCATTTCACATATGTGATATTAGTTAGGATGGCGGCTATGGAAATACTAAGATTAAACGAGGAAAAAAGCTTTGCAAAGGCAATTAGTCCAAATTATTCTCAATGTATAAGTGTGGATGATTTCTTTTACAGGCATTATTATGTTTGAAACATTCTCTTTTCATCAAACATGTTTATGTTCATTCATAAACATAGCAACTCAAAATTATCCTGCTTTTTAAAAGCTGCTGCCTTAGCCAAAGAGGAATAATCAAGGATAAATAATCAGATAAACAGATGAAACATTGACTTTGTGTGACTCTCTGACGCTCTTGTTGCTGTCTCAGTGCATTAGCAATGGCCTTTGGCACTCAAAAGAGAAATTATGCCACCCGTCAGCACTCATTTATTTACACAAACCAGCACCCTTAAGTCAAACCTTTTCCAACAGAGGGGCGACGGCAACAGACTCTGTTCTGTGGTAAGATGTTTTCAGTCGATCAACCAAAAGGTTTCCACAAAAAAAGGGAACATTTCCTCCAACTTCAATAATTTTGCAGCATTACAGAGAACTCATTTAGATCAGGCCACAGAGATGCCTGAACACCCGCCTCACAGACCATCAAAGACAAACCATTAATACTGTTGTAGATCCGTGGTTTTCATTGCGGCTATATTTCCTCAGCAATTCTTCTACAGTAATGCAGGGAGCGCTGGGAGAAAAGCAATTCCAAACCTTCCAAGGACACTGCTGTGCCCCAGTTTGAAATGAACGCCCTCAAAATAACAGATTAATTAAGCAGCTATCTGTCAGGCTTTCATGTTTGGTAAACGAATCACCAGGAGTGTGATAGCAGGTTCAAAACTCAAAGTCCAAAAGTCTCTTGAATTAGCTCATATGGAAAAGCATTTCATGTTGTTTTTTTTATGGCCCTTGAATGAACTCCCAAGATCCTCTGTATCTGGGAAAGACATATTTAATTATTAATACTCTGTAACATGCTTCCAAGCAATTGCCACTATTAGCTAGAGATAATCTCCATGTTAGTTGAGAGTACACCGAATATTGAGCATTGTGGCTACAGTCTACACACTGACTGCCTACACTGATGGCCAATTTGATTATTCATGGATCTATGTAAAATGTGAAACTCTGTGGTTCAAAAGTCTCATATCAGATGTTAATAATGTGTTATAATAATACAATACTATAATAATACATCCATTATCCAGTATCACAACAAGGCACGGTGGCCATGATATACTGCACAGATATACAGTAGTCAATTGGGTACAAGCAACGATAGAGATAGTTTGATAGGGGTTAAAAGGATCGATTAGAGGAAAATGAACTGTTATTTTGCATCCTGCCCGGTGACAATGCACAGGGCAGGATGCAGGTGTTAATGGGTTTTAATGAGTCACCTTGACAGGGTCATGGGACATTCTCTGTTGCCTTGTATCAGATTTTAGTCTCACAAAACGGGAGTAGACCTCCTCATGACGATTCATTCCATAAGGATTTACTTTGATTCTTGGCCCCAAAGCATGGGAGACAGGTTAACGCCCACTACACAAGTCACCTCAGCAGGTCTTAGCTGTGTGGTCTGACAAAGCATGACGGTACTGCTGCACTCTGCTGGCATTGACAAACCTGTCCAGCCTCGTCTTCATGCCTTAGTCAGTCCATCGTTACTAATCAGTTCATAGTGGGATCTGCTTCTTGGCTGTCACTGGAGATCATGCTTCTCCTGTTAGCCATGAGTCTCAATGATCAACAGAATGTACAGCTTGCTACTGGCTAACATTTGATACAATATAATTACTGCACCACATTTGGTCATCTAGTTTAGTTTAGTTTAGTTTAGTTTGATTTATTTTTCACATACACAATTGTACAGGGCAATGCATAGTGAAATTCTTATGTACCAGTCCGGCTGTAATTCACCTATATAAAGTGCAAGATTATAATAATGATTGGGTGGTCACTGGGTGGTGGGCTAAGTGACATTGTGAGTCTGGTTTAACAGTCTGATGGCCTGGGGTAAGAAACATCCTGTATTTATGTATTTACAAATGAAGCTACGTTGCAAACGTATGCTGGGCAATACGTATATTTTAATAGAGGAAAGTAATTATGTTTAGTTGAATAGGCTTGGGAGGTTTTCATTGGGGTTTTATGGCATCAATCATATGAACTGTGAACTGCAAAACATCCTCCATCATTTACCTCAACTTTGATTGGATCAGAAGACTGAATATCTATATGTAATCATGACAAAAATGCAAATCCACATTGAATCAAAATGAGAGAGCAATGGTTGGCAATCTGTCGAAAGAAACTACCAAAAATGATTAATCTTTGTTGTTGTTTGACATTTCATGTCATCAAAACCCCTAAGCAGAGTTAAAAAAGTAAAATATGTGTATATAAAAAGAACAATGAAGTCCAATTAATTCAACCTGGCCGTCTCCAAGTGAGACTGTGAAATCGTCAGGGCAGACGTGTTATGCAAATTGTGTCCAGCGTGCGTATGAGCGGCAGATCGCCTTCCTCAGATGAGGATGGGCAGGGGCCGGGGATGAGGCCAAAAGAAACGGAAAGGAGAGGCTGCTGGAGCCAGTCAGGCTTGAGGTTAGGGTTAGTATTTATTTTAACATGATGAGGAGTTGACTTTGAGAAGTCTGCATTTGACTGAATAAATTTCACCACTGCAATGCCATTAAAACATTTCTCGGGGATCGCTATGTGCATCATCAAATCGAGTAAACACAGCTACTTTAGGAACAATATAATCGGTTTTACAGTCTTACCATTTCCATTTCTAAATCACCGCAGCAATGGTCAATGGTCATGATAGTGGTTGAGAACCACTATCATGACCAGGATCATATCTACAAACGTACATGAAAGAGTATAACAAGTTAAGGATGCGGTGAGAGTGGAGCTAGCCGGCCACTTATGATGATCTGTGACCAGTGATACGTAATCACCTTATCCCAGGGCAGTCTCGATCCAACCTGCGCAACTTGGCCGTTAATTGGGCTGCAGCCTGTGTGCGCAGAGCAGCCTGTGTGTAGTGTGTAACAGGAGCAGAGCAGCCTGTGTGTAGAGTGTGTCACAGGAGCAGAGCAGCTTGTGTGTAGAGTGTGTAACAGGAGCAGAGCAGCCTGTGTGTAGAGTGTGTAACAGTGACAGAGCAGCCTGTGTGTAGAGTATATATGTAGCCAATATAACCTTTGTTATACTGTTATACGCTCACTCAAGAAAAATACTAAATGAACAACCTTTTCTGTTTTGTCCCTCCTACATGGCATGCTAGCCGTGTTCAACAGTTGAACTTGAAGGATTGTTGAATTATGTTTTTCTATAATTCATTGTGCAGTGAGCAGGATCATTGCTCCCGTGTGAAGATATAAAAGGAAATGAGAGTCTTTTCTCACCCACGCTTTCTGTTTCCGGGCCCCTTGTACTGAAAGGCTCTTCCTTCAGTCTGCTCAATCTACAAGCCACCATTTCATGTAGAGGGCGAAATAGTCTTTTATTATATATTTTATCTCTGTATTACAAATAGAGTATGCATTATAAAACAATATATATTTAATTTCCCCTTGGAGGGGTTATGAGAAAATACTGATATGTAGTGAATCGTGTTAGGTACAATAACATTTTAGCAGAATAAGGGAGGAGGAGGTGTGGCTGGGGGTGAGGCTATTCAGTGTCCAGGTGAGTCTTATTTTTTGTGGAAGCTGCTGAGCGGCTCTGCAGTCCTGACATCGGCAGCCCATTCCACAGCGGCGCCAAAACATAGAAGAGTTGTGACTTTGTTGTGCAACCTTTGCTTGCATTCGGCAGGATCGGGCCACCGCTGTGATGTTCGCGGTGCAGCATAGCTGATTGTCCAGTACCACAGCGAGGTTCCTCGTAGTTGCATAGATGACTAAAGTCTTCTTTATATGGCTTACACACATATGAGATCAAATATCCATGCTGTCTAAATTATAAACACATACAAACTTTTCAGAAATAATCAAATTTCCCTTTGTTGATTTTAATAGTATAAAATGTCAAAAGTGTCTTGAAATATCAGTGTTTATGTAAACTGAAGCCGCAGGGGTTCGCAGGGTATAGGGGATGATAAAAACAGAAATGTCACACTCACTTTCTTCTAGACCATAAAATGCGTATTTTGTGTGTGTTCACAAATATCTTTGTTGCGTTAAACATATATGCTTGTCAAATAATGAAATTGGTATAATTAAGGACATCTGCTGGCCCACACATTTTTTTGCTGGATCCCAGGTGTTGATTATTTTTGGATCTATATTATCAATACTGTGAAACATTGTGGTTAAAGGTAATTATAACCGTATTAAACATATAAACATGACATATAATAATATGTTCTTGATGCAACATATAAACATGAAAAAAATAAAAATAAATTTGATTTATAACGCACTTCACAACAACTTAATGACCTCAAAGTTCTACAATGCAGATTAAAAGAAATACAACATAAAAGACTAACTAGATTAAAAAGAAAAAATAACAGAGAAAAATAATCATTTAAAATAGCAGTTTAGCCAAAGGCTTTTCTAACAAGAATGGTTTTTAGGCCTTTTTTAAAAGAATCCACAGTCAGTGGGGCCCTTAGATGGTCAGGGAGAGCATTCCACAGACTTGGTGCAGCTGAGCTGATAATTCGGAGCCTTGTCCTCGGAAGCTGGAGGAGGTTGGCCTGTCCAGAGCGGAGATGGCGTGAGGAGGAATGGGGAGTTCTTTGAGGTATAGGGGGGCAGTGCCATGGAGGCACTGGTGGGACAGAAGGGAGATCTTGAATTTGATCCTGTACTGGACAGGAAGCCAGTGGAGGGATTTGAGGATGGGTGTGATGTGGTGGTACTTCTGCACCTCCATCAGGATCCTGGCAGCACAATTCTGGATGTACTGCAGCCGCTGGATGTTCTTGCTGGGAATCCTGATGAGGAGTGCATTACAGTAGTCCAGCCTGGATGAGACAATGGCGTGGACAAGTTTTTTCGGAATCGGAGAGAGTGAGTATGGGGCGGAGTTTTGCAATGTTCCTGAGGTGGAATAACGAGGTTTTGCAAAGATGATGAATGTGGGCCTCAAAGGTCAGGTGAGGGTCCATTCTGACACCGAGGTAAGTTGAATAAGGATGAGAGTTGGATTTTGTTGCCGGAGAAGCTGATGTTGGTGATAGTGGATAACCAGGTCTGGTGTGGAGTGCCAACAAGAATGGCTTCTGTTTTTGAGCCATTGAGCTGCAGGAAGTTAGCCGTCATCCACACCTTTATCTCCTCCAGGCAGGTGGTAAGTGTGGATAGGGCTGCAGAGGGGTTTCGGTTTGTTTTTATGTAGAGTTGGGTGTCATCAGCGTAGCAATGGAAAGATAT
>OLKM01002091.1:0-17500 GCA_900291075.1 Melanogrammus aeglefinus | reverse complement strand
GAGGAACCAAACCCAGAGACACGCTCCTTTAATTTGCTTTGGAGTTGGTTTTCTGTTGGTTAGCGGGGCTTTGCAGTCATTGTCACGTTGAGCCAAGTTACGTCGGCTCTGAAGCTCATCATCATCATCATCATCATCATCATCATCATCATCATCATCATCATCATCTCATCATCATCCTCATCAACCTCATCCCCACTTCATCATCGTCCTAATCATCCCCACTTGGTCATCATCATCTTACCATCATTATCACCACCATCACCATTCTCATCATTATCCTCATCATCATCCCCACTTAATCATTATCATCATCATCATCATCCTTATCCTCCTTAGCTTCCTCAAACTCACCATCATCCTCATTCTCACCATCTTCATCGTCATTCTCATCATCCTCGCCATCATCATCACTATCGTCACCCTCATTATCCTTCTCCTCCTCCACCTCATCATTATACTCTTCCTCCACATCCTCATTATCGTCGTCCACCGAGGACCAGAGCGTCCATCCCAGGAGATGAACGCGCAGAGACAAACCCCACCCATGCTGCCCACAGAGTGTATAGGGCAGACGCATCTCGTGGTCAACAATCTGCAACTAATCTATTGAATCATTAATTTGATCATACATGGATCCCTTAATAATAAATGGTCTTCCTGGGGCAGTGCTTTTAAATTAAGATTAATGTACTATTTGGTCAGGTCTCTGCATGGCTGTAATAAGATGATGCACAATATTTGCTCTCATGTCCATCAAGAAAAAAAAAAATCTCCCTAAACAAGCCACTTGTGGCGTTCTTGTGTGGCAGTAATAGAGACATTAAAGACACATGATCTGCTCCAACCGACCTGTGCTGCCGTAGGACGACAGGCCCGTTCTAATCATCATAAAAATCGCTAATTTCACAAAAGTGCAAGTTGACAAGAGTGTCAAAAGTGTACTTTCAGCCAAGCAAGCCACGCAGGTGTAGTGTTGCGTGTGTGATGTATTAATTACACACACATGAGCCACCTCTACTGCATACCTGCACAGGTACACACTGTGAGTGTGGTACTAGCAATGTGTGTGTAATGTGAAATTTGTCTAATCTTAAAAAAACAGCTTAAAAAACAGTTTGCTTCAGATTTATATTATGTTATTATATTTTAACATGACACAGCTCAGACATCCTGATAGACTGAAAGGACAGAACACTACAGAGGAACAAGGACACCCGGTCAGGGACCATCGCTAGGTATGCCTGCGGTTTGCATGTGAAAGGTGTTACGTCTGAAGGATATGAGAGGTTACTGAATCTGGGCTTCACTTGTGATCTTTTCCTTTTCCCTTCAGTCACTCAACACACAAGAAGGTCCACACTTCAGATTGCATTGAATTTAATTGAAGGTTTAAATTCATTCCAATGTTTTTCTGTCGTTGAGTGTTGACAATTTCCTCCAACACTGGTATAATGGTATTTCTAATGATGATTAATGTGATCATTGTTTTCTATTCCATCAAATGCATTGCATGCCAAAATGAAAACGTTGTCATGATAATTTCAAACATCATTTATACCAATCATTTGAACCAACCAACTAGGGACTTTTCCAGGATGTGTGTGTGTGTGTGTGTGTGTGTTTCTATAGTAAATAAGAGACACATAAGACATGCTCCGGATGGGGGTACTCACGCTGCCACCCTCCTGCGGGAGGTGATGCTGGCCATGATGACGCTCCCCGGCCGGGGCTTGGTCACCGCCTGGAAGGTCCCCCTCCAGAACTTCTCAAAGAGCTCCTTCTCCTCGCGCTGCCCGCCCAGCGCGGCAGTGGACCCACAGGGACCCCCCTGGAGAGAGACGGGGCTCGGCTGCATCTTTACTCTCACTGAAGTATCTCCCGAACACAGCAATGCCAGAGCTAACACACACGCTGACACGGCCCAGGAGAGCCTGGCTCAGGAGCTCTCCAAGTACTGAAGGAGACCGCGCTGAGATTGGAGAGAGGGAGACGGAGAGATGCTTTCCCTCCCGCACCGAAGGTGAAACAGCCAGAGAGCCAGAGAGATGAAAGAGAGTCAGGGCTCCGGTGCTCCGAGCGCCTGGAGAGAGGGACAAAGGCAGCCCCTTCCTGTTAGAGGCTGGCTGTTAGTGGGTATTGATGGGTATTGTTCTCCCAGATGGAGAGGCAGGGTGGTGTGATATCGCCTCTCCTGTCACATCTGCTGCTCCCGGGGAGACGGGGCGAGAGGCGAGAGCACCTCCCACTCCTGGCTCTTAGGTCCGCTGGATAGATCCCTCCTCCCTAGAACTCTTTCTTCTTAGTGTGTCTCAAGCCGGCCGGCTGCCTGAGTTACACATCACTACCCCGGCACGCAGCGCATCGGGACGCTTGCTGTGTGTGGATGAAAAGTGAGGGAGAGAGAGGGAGGGGGAGAGAGAGAGGGAGAGGGAGGGAGAAAGCAGGTGTATCTGTTGACGTAGGAGTGCAGTGGATCCCGTGGTGGAGAGTGCTCGGGCGAGGATACTGTGTGTGGAGTTGGTCTGAGGATGGAGGGTGTGTGAGCGTCTATGTGGGAGTGGCTGTGTGTGTGTGTGTGTGATAGAGTGAGCTCAGATGAAGGCTGCTACCCCACTCTCCCTGTCTCTCTGTCGCTTTCCCTCTCTAGCCGTGACATCAGAGTTGGGGGCTGGACATATGGGAGTACCATACTGTCTCTCTCTTTCTCTCTCACTCTCTCTCTCTCTCTCTTTCTTTCTACATCTCTGTCCATCTATATATCTCTTGCTGTCTTTCTTTCTGTCTCTCTCTGCATCTCGCTCAGTCTCTCTTTCTCTCTCTCCCACTCATCTCCTGCTGTGTGAATCACATCGTTTCTGTGTTGCTTCCTGTGTCTCCTTCAGCTCAGGGTCACTCAACACTACATCACTCTCTCTCTCTCTCTGCATCTTCAGAGTCTCATTCTACGGTATAATCCTGCAAATTTGCCTTTTTGTCATTTTGCATTTGACAAGAGAATATATAATGGTCTTTCTTTCTTTCTATCTTTCTTCCCCTTCCTCCCTCAGTCCCACTTGTGGCTGTCTTATAACCCTCCCCCCACATCCTCCCTCCCCCAGTCTCCGTTCCTCCCCGTCTCCCTCCTGCCTGCACGTACATGAGCTCCCTCTCCCCTCTCCTGGACAAAGGGCCGCTTGGATCAGCATGACAAAAGACCTGGCTGAGTGAGGGCCAGCCGAGCATGTGGCCGACATGAAGACAACCCCCCCGACCCCTCCTCCCTGCCCTGGCTCTCTCCCTCCCTCCCTCTCTGCTCCTTCCCCTCAGGCCTGTAGCATCTCCCTGCTGACACACATGCCTCCCCTACCTCTCCTATACAACATGCACTAGCACTGTGCTACAATCTCCTCTTCTCATCACCATATACCCCTCTTATCTTCTCCTCTCATCGACTCCTCTTGTCTCATCCTCCCTTCTTTTATCCTCATATACTCCTTTTGTCTCCTCATCTCTTCTCCTTGCCTCATTTACTCCTCTACTCTCCTTCTCTCTCCCTCCTACGTCTCCTTACTTCATTCATCTCTTCTCTCTCTCTCTCTCGCCTGCGTCCTGCCTTGTTGTGCCTAAAACATTGCTTGATCACCCTCCAACATACACACACACACACACCCACACACACCACACACACAACACACACACACACACACACACACACACACACACACACACACACACACACTACTTGCACCCCCTACTGCTTCATTCGGCAATATATCTCAAGAATAATCTTTTGAAAGTGCAGCGAGCATTGTTTTGTGTTCTATACACCGCCATCAGTAATGGCTAACTCTCAGCCGTTTATTGCTGAATTTAACAACGCTGGCTTAGGTAGTACTGCTGTACTCGTAGTATTGCTTAGCAACACAGGTGTTTTGCAAATGGTCCAATAATGGCACGACACACAAAAACCACAGATTGGTCCTGTTATAACAGGACCAATCTGTAATAATACTATTGTCTGCATTCCTTTAAAATACAATGGTAAATAATACCAAATTGTATGAGTGTTGTCAGGAGAGCAGATGTTTTTTCCAGTTGAAGTGTAGAGCACGGGGTTTGGAGTTAATAGGTTTGCGCAAAAGTAATAGAGGTGTGCCAGGGCCAGATTAATAATGCATGAATTAGCAGATAACACAGAACCATGTTCTAGAACATCTACTTAACGATTAAAGCTAGAGCTACTTAATGATAAGTGGCTGCTTCATGGGTGTGCTTTGCATAAAGACGGAGGCAGAGGGTAAAGAAATACGCCTGGCAACACACTTACCATACATTTATAGTGAGGAATAGCAGGCAAGCGTTTTTACACAAAGCTGGGTTACAGTCAGGAGGTGGTAGGAGGAATGAAGTGGATTTCCGTCTTAGCTAATGTTTATGGTTTATATATTTTTTGTCTGATGGATTTTATTTGCAAAGTAAAGCAAAGCGACATTGGGTTACCGTGAGTGAGATACCATTATTTCATTACTTTAAATCTAAATCACCTTGAAATATAGCAAATTGCACCTAGCTATAGTAGCTGGTGAATAGTTATGGAGTATGATCTTAAGAAATACCATTAATAGTAATGCCTTCACATTACCACAACATTCAGTCTGCCTTATGTGAGTAGAACCTTGTTTTTTTTAGGCTTTTTTTAGTCTTGAAAAACCAAGAGCCAAGCCATTAGACATGCTGAACATAAGGCCGCCTGGTCGTGCTGCTTTTGTTGTGATGGCTTATAACACTGCATCCATTCTGCACAGCAACAAAGCATTTCAGCAACGCATTACGGATGTCTGTCATTTATCAAGTATGTAGTAATACAATCAGCGAAGCGCATCGAGTGTGGCCATTGAAAACCATAATAACAAGTTGGAGCCAAACTGGCGGTACCGGCGTGGGAGATTGCTGAGCGCTGCATGGGATTTCAAGACGGACACAATGACAGTAATTGCGGTCGTTAGAGAGGATGGATTAATTTGTCGTTGGCTTGTTTTTATGCTGTCACCAGTCAACAGTCTTTTCTTTTTCTCTTCAGCAGTGATGTTTGTGTGTCCGGTGCCAATGTTCTGATGTGCGGCTGGTCATTATGTTTGGATGCAAACGCATGCAAGCCAACAGTGAAACGCTTCAAGCTGAAATCAAGGACGAATAGCTTTAAATCATCATGTGACCACTTTGGATCAAGGTATTGATTTTGCAATGTATAGGTTATCAAATTCCGTCAACTACTATAGCAACAAACAATTTTTATGTTTTGCATTTTGCCTAAGGACCACTAATTTACACCATGTCTACGTCATGGTACTGCGTGCCATGATAATACATGGCACGCAATAACATAAAACCCAAATATTTTTCAAGGAATAGTAAGACAGTTAGAACAAGAAAAAAAAAAGATACGCATTACAAATATTACCGTTGTAGGAATGGCAACAACAAACCATCTGGGGTCTGACAATTGGGCCATTCTCAACTCTACACCAACATTCTTTATTGATAAGTATTTTCTATGGATGAAATCTAACAGGCTGGAGAGACAAGACGACTTGCAGAAGCACATCATTGTTTCACTGGTCTGGATCACCAGGCTCGCCCTTCTTCAATGTTTCACTCACCTTTCCCTAGCCCGGAAACCAGACAGATCTGTCAGCTCATGTTTTATTTGCTCTGTCATATGTCTGGCCCTCTCAGATTCAATTAGATCTTCAGCAGGATTGGCCAAGGTCGGGCCAATCACAGCCGCTGATCCACTGTTGAGCGGGTTTGACTATACAGAGGAATGCCCGATGGATGCGCTGTTGAGGCATTTTCCCAAACCACCAAGATGACCGCCGCTGATGTGTTCCCATTGCGTCGAGAGCATGGACCTATTAAGGAAAGGACAGCGGATTAAAAAATGGCACCCATTCATTCCTATGAAAACTGCTCAATGGCGTAGGGCAACATCAAGGAGAGATTTGCTTCCGCATCATGGGTGCCTAGCCACGCCCTAGCGCATGACGTGCCGGAAGCAGAAACATTCTCGTTTTCTAGCATTGTTAGCATTGTAGCATCATAAGCGAGAGGTCTGAGTGAGCGCAGTCGCATTGTTTACCGACCATGGAAGTATAAGTTAACTTCATAAATATGAAAGATTGCTCCATATAATATATAACACCAACAACATAGTAACTATTTATGAAGAATGCAATCAATAATTTATATACAAATGAATGGTTACATATCAATCAGAAACGAGGTTGGAGTAGCCTACCCACATAAATAATTGTAATACACCAACATTTTTAACTGACATATATAGCTAAACAAGCAAATTAAAAATTATATACTAACACAACTGAAATGTTTATTAGACTATTTACAATAGTATGAAAATGATACCGTAATGCACCCGTTCTTTGTCTTTGGATCTTTCGAATAAATGGATCAATAAATGGTGAATCGCAATGATCGTAAGCAGAGAAACGTGAGAGTGATTGAGCAGCATCTGAACCAGTCTAAAAATCCCTTTATCACTAAAACACTTTTTGTGATAAAAAGTCACCACAGTGCCCAAAAACCATCAACGTCATTCATGTTAAATAAAAGGAAAAACCTCGGACACAAGAAGTTGACAGAGCCGTGCACTATGTCCTCTCGAATGCCGGGCCGAAACAACATTTGTTTCACTACGACTCCTTTCAGCTGCCCACCCCTCCTTCTCCACCAAAAAATAATATCATTAAACGGCTAATAAAACGCTTGTGTTTTGAAAAGAGAAAACATATATTTTTTTAGTACTTAGCATGAAGATACATTTTGAGCCTTTGATTGATATGCAGATATTTTTTGCGGAGACACATTGCTGTTCCCCACTTGTATTGGAGTGAAAGAACATATCTACTTCTGGGCCCCTTGAATCGAGGGACCCGTCCACAGCCCACTTAAACAGCTGCAATACCAGGCTTGGCCGCTGAGCACTGGTGGATTTTGGAAGTATGCACTGTTCCTGGGGGCTTGGTTCTAGCCATACTGTCAGTATTGTGCCTGAACGCTTTAATTGAACGATAGTTAATGAACTCGTTCATATTTTGGGCGAACGTGAACTGAATGTACTGTATTACTGCCTGATGAACGTTACTGTGAACTCGTTGATTCTGGTGTCTGTGAACGGCAAGCTCACTCGGTTTAACTTCGTTCAATAGGGGGGTTATTTGTTTATCAACACGGCGGATGCGCTCGCAGAACGCTGTGTTGTTTGACCGGTTGCCATGGTTATCTCCGTGTGGTTAATTTGCAGTTACGGTGTTGTCAGCTTACTGCTACATTAAACTGTAAACGCTATATTATATGCTATAGACCCTATAGTATCTGTCGTATAAAGGGTTAGGGCGATTCCCGTTGAAAGTAATGGCGCGGTGATTATTCTTCAAAACGAGAGCTGTTAAATTGTAAAATGAATTAAATTGTAATCAGACAATGCGGTTATATGCTATAGACCAGGGGTCTCCAACCTTTTTCCCTCTGAGAGCTACTTTTGCAAAATCAAAATGGACGCGAGCTACTCATGTTTTGTAACATTTATTCTTATACTGTATTTTTACCCAAACAAGCTCAATAAGCTTGTTTTAACTGAACATTTACAAAATAACAGTGTCACAGCTCACATTTTGTATCAGAACATCAAAAACAATAAATCATCTGCATGTGCATATTGTTAACTATTCAGACATCATTTTGTTATATCTGCCCATGTCACTATATCACACTTCACAAGAGTATTCACATGCATAGTGGTATGTGTGATGCACACAGTCTTTTTTAGTTAATGAGATGATACTGTATTTTAACCCAAACAAACTCAATAAGCTTGTTTTAACTGAACATTTACAAATTAGCATTGTCACAGCTCACATTTTGTATCAAAACATCAAAAACAATAAATCATCTGCATGTGCATATTGTTAACTATTCAGACATCATTTTGTTATATCTGCCCATGTCACTGTATCACACTTCACAAGAGTATTCACATGCATATTGGTATGTGTGATGCACACAGTCTTTTTTAGTTAATGAGATGATTGGCATTGCATGGAGCCAACAAGAGAGGTGTATGCTGGAGTATACCCACTTAGGTTCACTCTTATGGAGTCATTCAAATGGTCATCAGTCAGTCTTGTTCTGAACTTTGATTTCATTACATTCATATCAGAAAAGGCTGACTCACAGAGATATGTAGAGCCAAACAAAGCAGACATTTTCAAAGCTGCTTGATGAAGGTTTTTGTAGTTGTCTGGGTCTAATAAGCTCCAAAAATATTGAGAATGCTGCCGAGACTTAAGCTGCACATTATTTTGAAGGGTTACAACCTCAATTTCCATTTCAACAGGATCAATACAGAAAAGTTCAGCCATCTGTCCTGAAATCTCACTTGTGTCCACATCCATGAAAGGGTTGGCCATAAATGTCACACAGGGCTCAAGTCTCTCAAAGTCACTGAATCTGCCTGCAAACTCCTGTCCCAGCCTTGACAAGAGGTAACAATACTTGGAAACATTTAAAACACTGGCTGCACCTGTGTGACTTTCCAACATCTTGGAGACAGAGGGGAAGTGCTGAAACTTTTTTTTTTTCACTTGCTGAATGTACAATGACAGTTTTGCACTGAATGCCTTGACAGCACTGATCATATCAGATATGTTTTTATCTTTGCCTTGTAACTGTAGGTTCAGGTGGTTAATTTTCTCAGTTACATCAGTCAGGAAAGCAAGATCCAGCAGCCACTCTGTTTCAGATAATAGGGTGGTATCCTCCTCCCTCGTTTCCATGAAAACCTTGATTTCATCCAGCAAGGAAAGAAAGCGCTGTAGTATCTTACCTCGACTTAGCCATCGGATGTCAGTGTGGAGGACGCCGCTGAGCATTCCTCCAGGAACAGCTTGAAGCTCCGGTGTTGTTTTGCCTTTGCCCGAATGGAATTGATGATCTTAATAACAGGCGCCATGACATGGTCAAATCCCATAACTTTTGTGCATATAGCCTGTTGATGTATGATGCAATGATAGTTCAGAAACTTCGGAAAGTCCGGATCCGCTCTGCAGTGCGCATTAAATCCCGAGTGACGACCTGTCATTGCAGGTGCACCGTCAGTTGTTACAGACACCAGCTTTTCAACAGGGATCTTTTTTTTTTCAAAGTAGTCCTTCACTGCATTGTAAATATCCACTCCCCTGGTAGTAGTTTTCAGTGGAAGTAAAGTCAAGAACTCCTCTTTGGTGGAAAAGTCATCAAACACCATGCGAATGAAAACAGCTTGCTGGGCTGTATCACTGGAGTCGACAGACTCATCACACTGAATTGAAAACCATTTGCACCTGTTCATGTCTGACTCCAGCTGGTTTGCCGCATCTGCAGACAGCGCAGACACCCTCCTTGCCACAGTATTAGCGCCAAGCTGTACATCGGCAATAGCAGACAGAATTTCAGTCTTACTTTTATGGTCCTTGAACAGCGTTTCAGCCACTGCAGTCATTGCCTCTTTCACGAGGCCACCATCGGTGAACGGCTTTTTGTGCTTCGTTAAGATGTGCGCCACTTTAAACGAGGCCTCTGTTGCTGCATTGCCCTTCTTTGTCGGTTTGGTGAACAAATCCTGTTGTCTTTGAAGCGTTGTTTTCAGCTCTTTTATCTTTTCTTTTCGCAGACTACCTGCTGGAAAGTCCCTTGAAAAGTTGCGGTGGACTTTGGCGAAATGGCGTTCCACGTTACATTTTTTTCCTACCGACACGCCAGCACCGCATAGCAGACACACGCACTTATCATTAACGTTGGTAAAACAAAATTCATTTTCCCATTCTTCATGGAAGTTATATGTTAGTTATATGCTAGTTTTTTGCCTTTTACTTGGATGCGCTGTTCCCGCGGACATGACTGCTGCTACCCGTCTCTCTTTTTTTTTCTCCTTTGTTTTCTTCACCACATCAAGCATCAAGCGTGACATCAGCGCAACCGTTTGATTGACAACTAATTGGCAAATAATCACTCTGTGTCAGAAGGGGGAGGGACACCTGTGAATTTCATTGGATATAAGGCGTTGGCCGTGTGACCAGTCAAGTATTCACATTTACGTACAGTAGGCCTACGATTCATTTACCCTTTGGCGAGCTACTCGGAAAGGGGCCGCGAGCTACTGGTCGCTCGTGAGCGACGTGTTGGAGACGCCTGCCCTAGAGTATCTGTGGTATAAAGGCTGAGACAAATTTCGAATTATAAATATGCACAATCCATAACGTTAGCTCTGTGGCTCATAGCTCAGCGGACTAGAATACCTCCTAGAATCATTGCTTGTTTGCCGGAAACGGAAAGGGGGGCTGTTTACGTTTGGTTGTAGTCTTTTCGCTCAGTTCTCCATCTCAACAGTAAGGCCAGAACCCAGCGAAAAGGCTACAACCAAACGTGAACACCCCTCCTTTCCGTTTCCGGCCAACGAGCAATGAGTCTTCCAACAGAAATCAATGGGATTTACAAAATGCGCTAAATGTGCAATAAAACACCATAGAAACTGTATTTCGCTACGATACTTGATTCAACCACTCTATTTCATCCTAGACAAACCACAAAGGGGGCTCAATGTTCAAAATACTGGAAAAAAATAATAGCTCACAGCAACATATTGAAAGAACCTATGAACTAGTTCATATGTTGTTGTTTTATTGTTAGTTCAACTAGTTCATTTGTTGCGCCTTATTGTTGGATCATTTGGACGCTCTTCAATCTCTCTGCTCTCGTGGACGCCCTATCGTTTGGACTAGGGATGTTCCGAGCGGTTAATTGCACTGACGTGTACACGACATTTTGAAAACCGTTTATTCGAATACCCGTTAATTAATTAATTAATTAAATTATGAAATTGAACTCTGAGAAATAGCCCAAACTAAGCACATTTCGATCTATATTTATAACTTATTTATTAGTTATAATAATGTACCCCCATTACGAGGTTGCTTTAAGGAGAATTCTGTCTGATTTGTGTTTTTATTTTGACCTTTCTTTTTTTTTCACATTTTTTCGTTTAGTAAAAATCTACTTTAAATTATGGAATTGATTAAAACCACTTTTTGTCAGTAAATATATTTGTTTTGGACTTTTAAAGTCTGTCGGCTCTGCGTAATTATTTCTCTCTCTCGCTCTCTGCTCCGCAAGTGGCAGAGAGCGAGAGAGAGAGAGAGAGACAAACAACATACCTAACTCAGACGTCCTTATGAACTTCAGACAACATCACGTTAACCGTCCAGCCATCACTTGTGATCGCAACATATTCAGCCTTCGCCATCTTCGCTTTTATGACTGCTGTCATGTTTGCATGTGCCACCTCCAACTTTGTCGTAATTAATTTCCTCCCTGCCACTGTGTACTCCGGCTCCAAGAAGTTTAGCAGTTTGTTGAAGCCTTTTCCTTCAACAAAGCTTAGTGGCAGCATGTCAATTGCGGTCATCTCTGTGATGAGCCGATGTATTTTTTCTGACCGACCAGGATCACAGCGGCGACGAGTAGTAGGGCTAGTGAACGCCGTAATGCGGGCCTGTTTTGGGGTCTGGCTATTTTCAGTGCCATCGAGGTTTACGTCCAGGTGTTTACTCTGTAGGTGATTTCTCATCGATCCAGTCGAATTCTTATAGGCCAGTTTAACTGGACACAATCTACACGACGCCTGTGTGCCATCTTGATCCAAATCAAAATATTCCCAAGCTTTGCTCTTCTTTTTCACCGACATTTAGCTACCGCTGATGATGGCGCACGTTTTCATCCGTAACGGAAAATGTGCTATCCCAGAATGCCTCGGTGCTGAGTCGGCAGCAGGCAGCCTGCACAAACTCAGAGGTGACAAGCGCGTCAGAAATGAACATGCATGCAATTGAAATAATCCATGTTAATAATTAATGTGCAAGTATTTAGCTTGTTAAATGAAAACTTTTATTAAGACATGCAGTAATGTTGGTCCATTTTTTTTTAATTTTTTTTTTAGTGTAACCGAATTTTTTTTACAAAACGGTTAGTGGCGGCAGCCCCGTGTAACCGTGTAACCGAATACCCGCGCACATCCCTAGTTTGGACGCTCTCCAACACTCCGTGGTCGTGATGGACATTATTGGACTTCATAAGCATATTCTTCTGAAAGTGAACCTTGGTGTTTAGGGAAGAGGGGAAAAGTAGTGTAACTTTGTGAACTATGAAAACCTTGATGCTGAAGTTTTTCAGATAAATATTCAAAACTCATCCATGACTGCCTGCCTTTGCTGCCATTTTAACACGTAACACTGTGAACTTATCAGTTAAACTATGAATGTTTAAAATTTGTGAACTGAACTTTGAACTAGTTCACATAGAAAGTTAACTTTCCCGACACTGCGTACTGTTGAGATGGAGAACCGAGTGAAAAGAGTACAACCAGCCCCCATTTCCATTTCCGGTCCGGAACGTAAAATGCCAAATAAAAGACGACAGAAACTGTATTTCGCTACGATACTTGACTAGGAACATCAATGAACACCACTTACCACTTGGTGAGTTTCACATTTCTGAAAAAGAAAGTTTAGGGTTGTTTTAAGGACAGGTTTGTGAATGCCCGTAGTCAGCCATTGTGAAGCAGGCAGGGGCGATTCGAAATTAGCCAAATAGCCAAGACAGGACCAATGCTCAAAATTTCGATGTTAACCACTCTATTCCAGCCTACTTAGATAAACCAGAAAGGGGGCTCAATGTTAAAAATACGGGAATTGTACTTTAACTTAAAAAAATTGATGAAAAAAGAAAAATATATATTCTGCCATTATCACCCACGGGCTGTGATGTATAGTCGAGCCGTGTCCGACCCGTGGGCCGTAAAGGCCGATTAATACCTCCAAATCCGGACGAAATTCGTCCGTCTGCCCCAAACGTTGCCTCCGGAACTACATTCCATACCTCCTTCTGGTTTCGGCGTTGTTGTGGATGTTACGCAATACATCCTCTAGGGCAGTGACTGTCGTTTCACAAATTAACGGCATCGACAATCGCAAACATGATTTTGCTTTGTGTCATCCGAAATTGGCAAAAAAAGTGCAAAAAGTGTAGGCCTAAGCGGCGGTGGCATGTGACACCCCTCACCAACCTGCAGATTATCTCTGCAAAATGTTGTTAAATTATCAGTTACAACTCATTGCCAAAGCAGGGGAACAATAAAATAAAAAGGTCAGGTATATAGTATAATATACGTATAAAACGTTATATATACATATCAGATATTATACTACTCTATCTATTTTTGCGAATGGTCTGACTTTTGGCTCTATACTGCCGCCTCGATTTCCGGTGGTATTGCTCCGTTTCTCCCGGAGCACTCCGGATGGGTAAACTGAGAGGCGACGGATCCATTGACGGACGAAACACCTCCGGGACCGGACAAAACGGTCCGTATCCGTATTTACCGTAGGGTGTGAATGGGCCTTATCCCTGGAATCCCTGGTGGAGGTTATCAGTGAAGTTATGTTAGCTAGCAATATGTAACAAGCTAGCAAAGTAGGTTAACAGTCGTTAGCTAGTGATAGCTGAGTATTAGCAATATTAGGTGATGCACAATACGATTTAGTTTTACACTATAATGGCTGAGGTCACTTACATCTATACTGGCTTTCTTTTCTTTTTTGCCTTTTCGTCCCTGCACACCAGAGGGTTTAGACCTCACCATTTTGAGAATCAATATTATGTTTGTCAAGCTTGACGATTATGCAGAGTGTAAGCTTTACTTTGACTGTTTCAGTGAGTATACTTAATAAGTAGTAAAAAAATTGCGGCTAATCATGTTCAAAGAGGTACGGATAAAAAGGTAAGGGTTATGAATGCATACATGCATGAATGCTTGTTCTCTTTGGAAAAACTACTATCAATCTACTATCAACCGCAAAACAGGGCCACAACATGATCCTGCTTAGGGCCCCAAGGTCTACAGGGCCAGTCCTCCTACGCTAGTTTGCATCCAACAGTTGACAGTATCCAGTTAGTGTTCTGTCCACTGTGGTACTGTGTTACTGAGTTTATTAACTCTGCTCGACCAGATGGTCATATACACTCACCGGCCACTTTATTAGGTACACCTGTCCAACTGCTTCGGTAACGCAAATTTCTAATCAGCCAATCACATGGCAGCAACTCAATGCATTTAGGCATGTAGACTTGGTCAAGACGATGTGCTGCTGTTCAAACCGAGCATCAGAATGGGGAAGAAAGGTGATTTAAGTGACTTTGAACGTGGCATAGTTGTTGGTGCCAGACGGGCTGGTCTGAGTATTTCAGAAACTGCTTATCTACTGGGATTTTCACGCACATCCATCTCTAGGGTTTACAGAGAATGGTCCGAAAAAGAGAAAATATCCAGTGAGCCGCAGTTCTGTGGGCGCAAATGCCTTGTTGATGCCAGAGGTCAGAGGAGAATGGCCAGACTGGTTCGAGCTGATAGAAATGCAACAGTATCTCAAATATCCACTCGTTACAACCGAGGTATGCAGAGGAGCATCCCTGAATGCACAACACGTCAAACATTGAGGCGGATCGGCTACAGCAGCAGAAGACCACATCTGGTGCCACTCCTGTCAGCTAAGAACAGGAAACTGATGCTACAATTCGCACAGGTTCACCAAAATTGGACAATAGAAGAATGGAAAAAGGTTGCCTGGTCTGAAGAGTCTCTATCTGCTGCGACATTCGAATGGTAGGGTAAGAATTTGGCGTAAACAACATGAAATCATGGATCCATCCTGCCTTGTATCAACGGTTCAGGCTGGTGGTGGTGGTGCAATGGTGTGGGGGATATTTTCTTTCTTTGGGCCCCTTAGTACCAATTGAGCATCGCGTCAACGCCACAGCCTACCTGATTATTGTTGCTGACCATGTCCATCCCTTTATGACCACATTGTACCCATCTTCTGATGGCTACTTCCAGCAGGATAACGCGCCATGTCTTAAAGCCCGAACCATCTAAGATTGGTTTCTTGAAAATAATGAGTTCACTGTACTCAAATGGCCTCCACAGTCACCGATCTCAATCCAATAGAGCACCTTTGGGATGTGGTGGAACGGGCGATTCGCTGCAAGGATGTGCAGCCGACAAATCTGCAGCAACTGCGTGATGCTATGTCAATATGGACCAAACTCTGAGGAATGTTTCCAGTACCTTGCTGAATCTATGCCACGAAGGATTAAGGCAGTTCTGAAGGCAAAAGGGGGTCCAACCCGGTACTAGCAATGTGTGTACCTAATAAAGTGGCCGGTGTGTGTGTATAAAATATATATAATAGCAATCTCATAAGTGCTAAATATTTTGTACAGTGAGTGAGATCTTTATGTGAGGGGAGGAGAGGTTAGGACCAGGAGATTGTTCTAAACCTGTAATGGGGCGTGAGGTTGGACCCAAGAACAGCACAGACCGAGACCAGTGTTGAAACTGTTCAATAGTTTTATTGTCCAGAAACGGAATCCAAGATTACCGGAGAAAGACAAGGAGCGAGCAGGCAAGGGGTCGGCAACGGGAGCACAGACAGGTAGGCGAGGGGCAGGAGACTGGGAAGCAGACAGGCCGGCAAGGACTTAACAGGTGGGTGGTCAGGCAGGCGAGGGGTCGGAAACAGGCAGGATCAGCGTTGTAGATAGTTCAGGAAAGCTCTGTGAGTACGAGAGCCCATCTGGCAGAGACTGAGTGGAGAGAGAGGATTTATATAGAGGGATCACAGGTGGAGGTGGCTGGGTTAATTAGGGGAGATCAGGGTGGCAGGCAGGTGAATGAGAAAACCAGGAGCGGATCATGACAAAACCTTAGCTTGGCTATTGCTGGACCAAGCTCAATCGTGATCTTGGTCCGAGCTTCACCCGTCAATGTGTGCTCAACGGGCCTAGTTCAAATGACTGAGCAATTGGCTGCCTGTCGTCGCTTCCCTGTCGTCGTCGTGTTAAACCAGCCAATGGCGCGCCATCTTGTTGAATCAAATCAACCAGGTGTTCCAGAGAACATGTAACCCACTTCAAGGTATGTACACGTCTGGACCTCCAGGTTCTGAGGAGCTGGGAGTATGGCAATAACCAGAGCACACAGGTAGTTGTAGTTAAATGTGCATTTTTAATTTGAAACTGAACATTGTGCACATAATATACATTTGCAATCAATGGGCCCAAAAAACACGAATGAAAATAAATATCTTGTTTGAGTTTTGTTCTTTGTTGCTTCGCAACTTCAATCAGGCCCCGTTTGCACGAGGACGCTTGCGGGTAAAAACAACAAAATATTTTATCAGAAGTGCCTTTCGTTTAGACGGTGATGGCGTTTTTGGGGCATGAAAACGCATAAATCTGAAAACGCCCTCCAGAGTGGAAAAGATGAATATGCTCCACCGTAGCGTTTCCGTCTACACTGCCAAGACGCAAAACACTGCTCAGATCTGCTCACGTCACGTACGCGTTTACGTCATATACATGTGGCAGTACAAGGAAATAAACAAACATGTCAGATTATTTCCATGCGTCGGACCGTCAAGCTGCTCTGACAGCCCTAATAAATTTGCAGGAGTCTTTCCACGAAATGTACAGGATATGTACAGATAGTATTACTAAACAGAGAAGGATCTGTAATTATGTTTTGGTTTTCGCGGCGTAGGTAAGAGAAGAAGTAAGATTCTACGCATGCGCTGTGTTGTAGGATAGTGTATCACAGCACCATCTAGCCACCCGGCATGCATACCCAATCGAATTCCACACACTTTTGCGTCACCGTATGCACGCAGATTTCCTCCCGAAAACGCTCGTCTAAACGCGGAATAAAAAGTGAAGACGCGACGCCACTTCTGTTCAGACCGTCAACGTGTAAACGTAGCCTCAGTGTCCGAGTCAATTTGTCAGGGGAATAGTCAATTCAGGGAATGTGTTCAGGGAAGGCGTTCGTTGGTGTCGGTCAGGGAGACTGACACAATCCTACCACTGGGTCCGTTGGAATGATGATAGAGGATCACAATTGGACTGGGAAGCTCGCCATCAATTTATCCGTTGATCAACCGTTGTACACCGAGGCTGGAACTCTTTCACATCCAGGCAAAAGAAAAGGCAAAACAGGTTTTATAGTCCAGATTCTGATACAAATTCTCATACAATTCCAATGATAAAAAAAGAAGGTGTTGTACAACATAAATATATCCTTTACAAAGAAAAATATAGTTAGATATTAACTACAGTTACATGACAAGTCTTATATTGACAAAATATATAATTTTAACCATAAGAATTTCTATGACATGTAAGAATAAAATCACATTTGACCAATGGATTAATTTATTTATGGAAAACGCACTAACTTGTACAGTATAATGTATAAATCAAGTTTTCTTGTTCACATTGTCTCATTTTGTAATCCCTTTTAACATAGGATTTTAGATTGTAAATAAAAGATTAATTACATTGTTTTAAATAACAA